>VWYK01058124.1:0-18557 GCA_013399775.1 Semnornis frantzii | reverse complement strand
TTTTTTTTTTTTGGTGCTTTTTCCTTTCCTTATCACCCACAGTCAAAAAGTATTATTCCCTGATAATGACTTCTCTCTCCAGTCTGGAGTGAGCAAGGTTGTCAGCGAATAGCGTGCTGGAGCAGAGGATGGGAAACCAAGGAAGGAGGAGAACTCCAGCTGAGCGTGTTGATGGTTGACTTGACACCACTGTACCAGAAGAAAAACATCTGGGGGCACCAAGTTTCTGTGAGAACACTTGAGCAAACCAGTAAATTGCCCTGTGAAAAGGTCTGATCTTCAATTCATGGACAAGTCACTTACTGAGGTGGTCTCCCTGGAAACCAATTTTTTTTTTTTTCCCATTTTTATGAAATGTTCTCCATCCACCCAATGGACAATGACAAAGTTGATTTGAAATCACTCCAGTTTCTCTGAGGCATTTAATTGACCTTGGAATGAGGTCAAAAAGTCAGAGCAAGGAAGTTACCAGTAATGAAAAAAAGTTAATTTTATTCCCACGGTTGCTGTTTTGTCTTTTACACTTTCCTAAAGTCAGTCTACCCTAGTCAATAAATCTGATTGCAAGTCAGCCACAGAAAATCTGAGACTCAGGTTGGAATCTCCAATAGCAGTGAGTAATGTAGCTGTGGGCTTCAAGAAGTCCATGAGGAGAAAAATTTCAATTTAATAGGTAGCCACTCCCAAGCACTTCCACACAGTTGCTCGTGTTCATGTGGCTGTGGAAATATGTCTTGCACAAGAGGAACTTAATCCCAACTGTCCTAAGAACTGAAAAAGGCTTTTCCAGCTCCATTGATGATATTTTCTGTCTTCTTGATCATAAAAGACAAAGCATTCTGCCTGAGTTATCACAATTTTAAAATGAAGACATTCTCTAGAAACAGAAGGAGAACCCAAGCAGATTTTATGACTATGAAAGGATCCAAAATAATAAAGTGCAGACATTCTCTCTATGATGGAGTAAAACAGTGACACTGAGACAAACCTAAGAGAAACATGGAGAGCTGATGAAACAGGAGTTTATGAGGATATGAGGCTAGGGAACAGGAGAAATAACTCTTGTGCACACCAGTGCCAAGTCATACAGCAAGGGACCATGGGCTCCATGCAGCATTTGGGCACACTACAGTTCCCATGAAGGCTTGCTCAGCCTGCGCTGAGGAGCCTGACGAGGATGCCACACAATCTGATCTTGGCTGCAGTTTGGCAAAATTACAGGTGCCAAATAACAGCCTCTAAATGTCTGAAAGGAGAACTACAGTGCGGGAAGAAGAATTAAGACATGTACAGCTGTAGCAGTAACAGGACACAATGAAGAGAAGAATATTTTGGTTAAATTCACAGGGAGGGAAGAAATATCTGTGAATGACATGTCCTGGACTATATCCTCACCTCTGAAGGATGCAGGAGCATCTCTCTCACTAGACACATTTTAAATTGACTGGAACAAAATACTATCAGAGATGCTCCAGGAAATATCCTTCTTGGAGCAGGAAGATGTACAAATGTTAGAGTTCTTCACTAAGATTGATGAAAACGAGAGAGATGCATAAGACTTAACAATGAAGGTAAAAACACTGGTTAATGAATTATTCTAACAAAATTACCAGGGATTTTCCACAGCTTTTCAGAAATGAGAAAATACACCATTAGTTATTCATCTTTGACAGTTCATGCTAGTACAAATCCCAGAGCATCACTTTGTTAGCCTCATCTCCCCTCCTTTTTGATGGATTACAGCAGTGCCTCAGCATGTTGCTAGAAGCTGATGAGGTCTCGCAGGAAGCCCTGAAACAGAGTGCCGTAAAAGATAGGGAAACGTATAAATAATTTACGGCCAAAATAACATGAAGAGAGTACTTAAATTAAGTTTCAGGAAATTCAAAAGCAACATTCTGAAATACAAAGATAATATATTAAATGATTGGTTTCCTTTGCCTTTCAGATCCTTGCCTCCGCTTTCTATGTTGTTTGCGTTTTGCTCACACTTACTGCTTGGTTGAGCCATGGAACAAGGCTAACATTTTTCATTACACAAAATATCTTCTAAAAACCTCCTAGGAGGAGTCCTTGATTTTATACATAGCAGGATCTTCCTTGCTAAAGAGATAATGGATATTTACATTGGGAGTTTACATTTGTCTTACTGCAAAACTAACCCAAATACTGAACATTTTTCTGCAGCATATTTGGTTAATGTAACTCCATCTTCCAAATAATGCACTAATGTACTGTGACTCTGCACAAGAGAGGGTTCCTGTCAGCTGTGGGATACCCCTACATGGGGTAAGACAGCAGTATATACAATTAAGGTTCTGGACTCTACAATATATTTAGCTTCTTCCATCTCTATTTGCCCGTTCTAACAGAGTAATGATATTTCATGCAGCAGCATTCACGGAAGAAATGCCTCCTCTCCCTGGTTGGGTATGGAATATTATGAAGGGTTCTTGTTACTCCATTTGCACTGACAGAGCCTTCACAAAGAAAGGTTGAGTTAGAGAGACTGCTGAAAAAAAGGCAATCTGCCAGTAATGGACTATAGCACAAAATTGACACACTGCAACAGATTACCACTAGGAGTCTAATTACCTAATCATTCCATAATCAAAGAGGAACTTCTCATTTCAAGTGGTTTTTGAAGTGTTCATTTAGATATTAGTAATATGTTAGACCATATACTAGCAAACAGAAGATACTCCTGAGTTCGCTTTTGTCAAATTGTTACCAAACCATAGCAGCTGGCAGTGTTTTGAACCACTCCTAATGTTAGTGGAACATTGAAGTTCACTTCTGGTCCTCAAGCATCAGAGCTTAGCCCATTACACACCTCTGTGTCACCTCTTAAGCAATTCACAGTATCACACACAGTATCACCAAGGTTGGAAGAGTCCTCAAAGATCATCAAGTCCAACCCATTACCAGAGAGCTCAAGACTAGACCATGACATCAAGTGCCACGTCCAAACCTGCCTTGAACACCTCCAGGGATGGTGACTCCACCACCTCCCTGGGCAGCCCATTCTGGTAGTGAATGACTCTCTCAGTGAAGAACTTTCTCCTCACCTCCAGCCTAAACTTCCCCCGGCGCAGCTTGAGGCTGTATTCACTCCCTGTCACCCACCTGAAGTAGGTGAAGGGATCAAGCTGATTTCTGCTTTATGAATAAGAAATTGATTAATCTCTCATTTCAGTGGTGGTAAAACTCCACAGTGCTGGACAAACGGAACTGCTTTATTGCTTATGTGCTGAATGAGGCTCAGCACACAGGCATTCTCCGTTGCCGTTAGGGCAAAATGCTAAATCTGTTTCCATTAGTTCAAGAGACAAATCACCATTGTTTCCATGTGAGAACTGTCTGAACAAATAACCCAATCTCTCTTCCATAGTCTTTAGCTTATACATAGTCATTTTTCTTATTCGATTTTGAATTGTAGGAGCACAGATAATTAAATGCAAGCATGACTGATGAAAACTGAAGCTAGCCCAATGAAAAAGGAACCTACATTGTTCCTATTGAGTACTGATGGAATGTTACCCATTGATTTGCTAAGCAAGCTAAGCAAAACAGTCTCCTACAGGGTATTTCTCAGGGCAAAAGGTAGGTTTGCTGTAGAGTGGAAGGTTGCATCAACACAGTTTTTGACAGCACAGTTAAGACAGTCTGGCAGGAAGCCCTGTCAACCCTCTGCAATGCCAAACACCACGAGCACAAAGTTGAAGTTGTTCAACAATGCAATAAAAAAGTTACACTAATTGGCTGCAATTTTGGCTCACATCACAAGAGGTTAAGGAGCACAAGCTGAAGCCAGTCAGGTAGATACACAATATTGAAGATGGAACTGATACTGGATTAAGATTGTATTAAATTTGTTCAGAAGGAGATTAGAGCAAGAGATGTAAAGCTTATAAAGGTGGTTAATGTTTAATAAAGTAAACCTGTAACCTTTGAAGACATGAAACAAACACAAGCAGCTTTCAGAGAGTGAGAAATTAGTTTATAGAGCTCAGGTCATGTATAAACTGTCCATCAAGGTAAACTCTTAACTCCAGCTATTTAAGTTGAGCAAATATCCTGGCAAAGACAAGGAAGCCCATAGCTTCCCTGTCAATCACTGAGCTGAAAAGAAGTTTCCTGTGCTGTGAGGTTTTGACTTGAGCTGGTAAATCATACCACCATTGTCTACCTGAAGTTAAACACTACAGATTTTCTTAAAGCCTTTTCAATGTTCTGTGAAGAAGACAAGGAAGTAGCTTCTGCAGGGATCTGTAGGAGTATGAATTGTTCTCATTTTTAAATTCTGGAGATTGAACCAGATATTCTTTACCAGATGTAAATACCCAGACAAGTACATGACTTGTGCATTAGGCCTGCTCTGGAAAAACCTAGGCTTTTGTTGCCTATTCAGTGTGAGATCATCAAGTAATTTACAGCTAGATTTTCCAATGGAGATGGATTAAGGTGCTCTAACTTCCAGTAAAGCCATTTCTTCAGATGTAAAATAGCAAACATCCTGGGAAACAACCTGCATTTAGTAAGCACAGGGATAGAAGATGTTCCTACTACTGTCTTAGCCATCCAGCACAGCCATGAAGATGTCGAACTTTCATTTGGGAATTTGTACCTACAACAAGTAGTATAAAGTAATGGTGAAAAGCTTGACTAGAAAGCAGAGATATTGGTATGCTGAGCTGTATAAAACTTTAAACTGGCACTGCCACAAGGCCTGCTGTCAACAGAAATGCAGCACACAGGGCTAAATAAGCAAACGGGCACAATGCAATACAATTCTCAACTATTCAGAAGTCTCTAATTATGCAGCAAAAGAGAACACAGAAGTTACTTCAAAATTCAATCATTTCACCAGTAATAAATTCCTAGTTCCACTGAATTCAATTCTAATTTGCTGCACATTTTAGTAGTGTTTTTCAACCCTGAGTGCCAGGATTTTTGTAAGAAAATTTATAACCAATATTCTTACAGAGTTCTTTGATTCTGCCACCTCATTTGAAGCTTCAGGTGAAAGTATTCCAAGACACACCATAAAACGGACATTTGTCAGCCCAGTTGGCATATGTTAACACTGCAGAGTTGTACTTTTCCAGTTTGGGGAGGGAAAAGGAAAAAAAAAATATCTCAGAAAAAAAAAAAAAAAAAGATTAACTGTTCACCCCTGACAATGGAAAAACCGCCTCATTCTAAGTACTGATGAGAGGTACTGGGATATAATCTAGACATTTCTTTTTGTATAAGACCCCTGAAACTGGAGCTTTATTCACCCAAACAGAGTCTTTATCCAAACTCCTACCATCTTAAATATTGCAACATCCTACCCTGACAATTGCAGCCTTGCCCCACTGATCTCTACCCTGAATGCTCTACCAAGATAATTTTTCTGACCCATCTGCCCACGGCATTTCACCTTTGCACTGGTTGTGCTGGCTGCTCCTCTTACCTCCAGCCATTGCATCAAACCTAACTTGCTTCCATTTCTAAGGCCCCTCTATTTGCCTATCAGCTTTCATTCACTGAAGATATATCTGCTGCCATTTACCACTTGGTATATTCTTTCTCATGATGCCTACAAAACCAGAAGACAGGCTACTGATGGGCTTAACCCCTCCCTGCTAAACTGATACTGTCTAGTTCCTTGGTATACGCATCATACTATCACCTTGCAAGCACTTTGGGGCAAGGGCTTTCTCTCTGTTGTATATTGTTTTTGGGTCTTGTTCCATGTTTAAAGCTCCTCAGCACTACAATCATAGAAAATATATGTAATAACAATAAATAATTTAAGAGAGTCTACCGTTAAGTAACTGGAGACTTCCAGAATACAAACTGATGCAGTAATGTGATAATAGGTAATGCTCTATCGTTTACTGGAGACTAGCACAGAATGCAACTCTGATACTATCACTCTAACCCAGAGTGAGCATAAGCAGCTTTAGGCAGTAATGCTTGTAAATCTTTTAAAATCCTTGCAGAGGGTTCTGTAAGAGCACAAATGCTTGGTGCTTATTAACAGCAGCTAGCAGTTGGAAATTGTTAGCTTTGTGCCTTTTGTTTCACGTCTAGAGGTACCCACTCAGTCAGAATGCCAGACCAGGCTATACTGGGCTGCCTTCTTTCTGAGAAACACATGCACCTGAAACACAGCCAAGCTCTGCACAGCTGTAGCTTCTGCCCAGTGCATGCTAATTTGTCCAAATGAATAAACACAGCACTTTAAAAATCATAGTGGTGCCTACAAATCCATAATGAGGTTTCGACACTGAATTATCTTTTTTTTAATATTTAGTGCTTAGCTTCTAATGCTTGAAGTATGCCTGTTGTGTGTGATACATTTTTCTCCCAGTTCCCTCCCTCCAAAATAAACATAGTTAGGAAAAACAAATTTTAAAGGGAAAAAAATCTTTCACGTGTTTTTGTGACTAAAACAAAGCTAACAGACACCAAAGCTTTAAATGCTTTAACTGCAGCAAAATGCTTGGATCTTAAAGTCACTTATCCTTATAGGGGGAGGAAAATAATCTCATGTTGCTTTACCATTTTACATTTCTTTTGGTATTCTGGTGCTTACAAAATTGAGTCCATTACTTCAAAAGCTCATTTAAAAAAAAAAAAAAAAAAGAAAAAAACACAGGAAAAAATATCTCCACAAATCTACAAAAAAGCAGAGACTGAAGTTACAAAGTTCTTACGATTCTGAGCACTCCAGCTCATCTTTAGCTTCTTAACTTGCATTTACGTTTCATACATTCTCTGTATTTCTGCGATATTTGAATTCTGGGACTGCAGTGTGAGTTAAGATTCTACTGGGTCTAAGCTGAGAACAACTTCACTTGGAAACATGTTTACCTTGGATGCAGTTTTATCCTAGGATGGGACTTTTTGTTGAGCTTCTTTCTTCAGCCTTGCCAAATTGGAACTCGAGCAATGCTGTGATGATGATAGTGAGATGATGCTTTACTTAAACCCAGTTAGGGTAAATTAAACTTGAAAGGAGAGAGCTGTAGGATGCCGAGCCAAGTAATTTGCTGAAGGCACTGAGTAGCTAAATGAAGCACCTGTTAAAAATGGGTGTGTGCTAATCTCTAATCGGTCTTCATGGAGGTGCCATTACATCCCTCACACACTCAAATAAGGCAGCATGCTGTTGTGGGTAAGATGAGAAAACTATAGCCTTTATGCCTTTTATGGAACAGAATTGCCACTGTGCATACCTGTCTGTATTAAACTATTTCCTCCTACTCATCAGTGCTCCTGTCAGAGCAGATTTTGGAAATCTCTGTAGACATAAGATAGGAATGCCTGGAGCCTGCACCTGCTGTGCAAGGTGACAGAAACCTGAAGTATGTGGGCCTGTGGAAATCCTGGCTGCTTGAGACAGGCAGGATGCAGACGTGACAAGGGCTCAGAGCAGGGACATCCTGCAAATGAGCTCTGGAGTGTGCCAGCACCTGCCTATTATGCAGCAGACAAAACACAATCCTGCCCTGCAGCTTTAAGCTCCATCAGACACGTGCTAGGCAGAAAGCCAGAGTAAGACCACAGCTCCTGATAAACAAGAGTCAATCATGTTTCAGATAAAGGTAGTCAACATGTAGCCATGCTCTTCTGCAGCTGAGGAACCAAAATTAATCCCATGTCAGGAAATAAGCTACAGAACTTTCTCATGAAGAGAACACCAAACTTATAAATCACAGTAACAGACACAGCAGTACTTATCCACAACTCTTGTGTTTACAATTGTCATTAACTGCAAGTGTTTCTTTAAATGAATACTCTGTGTAAAATAGAGCATTAAGGAACTTATCAGAAACGGCAATAAAGACCAGGAATCATTTTGATTCCATCTGTCTCTTATTTACATCCCTCTTTTTCCCTTTGTGCAGACATAAGTGTACATATGCAGGTGCTCAGTCCTTGCACCTGTATGTGCTTATGTTCCCATTCTAGTCTATAGCATCACCCCTCTGAATGGCAGGAGTAGGCTATTTTAATCGAACCATGTCTTTTATCTCAATTTCCACAGAGATTACATTGGCACTGTTGAAGGCATTTGACCACAACTGTTTCTTCAGTCCTTAGTTCTGTTTGTAGAGAGGCCCTTTCCCCTGGACCCAAGAGCCTTGCAGAAACACTGTGTGTTTCTGTCCTATTCCCTCACTTCCCACACAGGAATCCAGAGGATGGTATAATTTGTAAACAAGTTATTCAGTGTCTGGTGACACTAGGAACATGTCAAATCATGGCCTGGACCACCAAAATAGCCTTTCCAACAGCACAACTCTGCTCTGAAACATGTTTGCATGTGCGTGGTTTGCTCTGGCAATCAACTAAAACCTGAGCAGTACTGGGAACCCTTTGTCTTCTTTCCTGGTATGTTACCTAATTTATGAAAATATTAGTTTCCCAGATCAGGTTTCTCTCGTTATTTACAAAGGTTCCACCTACGGGGGGAAAAAACAAAACAAAACAAAACATAAAGTTAGTTTGAGGAATACAAGGCCTGAACCTGACAGGGCATTAGCAGCACCTAAGCTGAGGCTTGCTTCATCTCAGGGCCCTCCAGATTCACGCACAAAGTACTGCAGGAGACAGCCAGAGACACACCAGTAGAAAACAGATGTTTTTTCATTATTCCTTTGATGTTCTGTAATTAAGTCAATCAGGGTAAATTGTCCAAAGTCAGCAGAACTGCAGCCTGGTTTGCTCCAGGCAACCCCTTTCCCAGTGGCACAGGAAGGGGTAACATCCAGCTCTGTGAATACAGTGGTTTGCTGTCACTGTGGTGTGCTGTCAGTGGTGTGCTGTCACTGTGGTGAGCGGTCACCGTGGTGAGCTGTCACCACAGTGTGTTGTCATCATGGTGTTCTGTCACCGTGATGTGGTGCCTTCACGGTGTGCTGTAACCACAGTGAACTGTCACCATGGTGTGTTGTCATCATGGTGTTCTGCCATCATGGTGTGTTGTCATCATGGCTGACCAGCAAGGAGAGCGGCAGGTGCAGTACAAACACCAGCCTCCCGTGTGACCGATCTTTTGTATCAGGATATGGTGCAAGGAGAGGGATCTCAGTAGCATATGGAGCACCCCTACCACCAAGCTGCATCGCACATGAGACCAACGAAAAAGTCTTTGCTCTTTGGAAACCGTACAGCCAGGAGTAAGCATGGCTGCCATTGTACTGACAGGCTGCCGTTGCACTGACAGTCTGCCGTTGTACAGACAAGCACAGTCTCTGCCCAGTAATGGACATCTTGGCTCACTTTCCCCATGCTGGAAGAGACTGACATCTGAAAGCTGGTAAGCAAAGCTATCTGCAACCAAATGTGCAGCTCCCATCCATAGCCAAGGTCAACACAGCCTGGAAACACTTGTGTCCTGGTGACTCTAGGCTCCGATTACAGGCACATCTGAGCTCAGAAACCGGAGGCAGAGGGGACGAAGGGGGTTTCCAGTGTGTAGCAGACAGACAGCTTATGGTCCCTTGAAAGTATTTCATGAACTGACTGTCTCATAAACGAAAGTCAAATGTGAGACATTTCTGTCCTCTGCCTTTGTAGAGAGTTGTTCTATCATCAAACTCCTACACAGCGATGCTCTTCTATTGTGGATTAGCACCGAAAATAAAATCCTTGCCATAAAATCAAGTATATCACCACAAACCCAAGATAAATACATTTTTAAGACACATCTTTGCAGAGGAGTTAGAGAAGAAACTCCCCGATACTTCTCTCATCAGCATGTAGACTCTTGTTAGCCCACAAGGACAGGACCCTATCAATGCTGCCAAGCTGCACTGAAGTTCACGCTTTCCCCTGCTGCACACGCATTGGATCTCAAGGCTGCTCCAGTGCTGCCTGTCATGGTCTTCCTTCATGAAAATAAGGGTAACTTGGGCAGGAGCACTTGCATTTGGTGAAAATTTGGACTAGAGGTCTTCCCAGACTCTGAAAGGAGTTTTCCTGATGCCAGCCAAGCACGCAGTAGGCACTGTTCTGACATCAGCAGAGCTAGTCTTTCAGGACTGCAAAACTGTATTTCACAGGCTGGACTGTCTATGTTGGGGAAGGGAAACCATGCACTGTTTATCTGAGAGATTCAGGACACAAAACCACATCACCATTATTCAAGTACTAGTTTGCCCAGTGCCTTTAAGAGATTCAATCCTGGCTCAAGCATTTAAGAAATGTTGCTAGTTAGCATGCCTTCACCTTGCCTGCATTAAAACAGGAAGTAAATTTGCTGTTGAATACTAATCTAAAAGAAATGAGATAGTGCCTCTTTAACCACCTTGAGAGTATCAGATGCTAAGGTGCTGTAACTGGCAACCAATACCTGTCATTTGATGAGTGAAACTAAATCCACTAACCTGAATCTGATCAATTATTTTTTCAATATGAATTAACAAAAAGCAGACTTCAAAAGGTCTGAGCAGGAGCTAAACATCAATCGACCATTCTCAGAAGACGGTTTTGTAAAAGAGATATATTTGCAAAGCAAGACAAAAGCTTGGATGATTTCTGAGAGATATAAAGTCTCAGATACATACTACACACATTTCAATCATTCTAGTAAGCCCCTACAAATAGACCCCATCTTCAGGGAGCATGCCTTCAGGATCCATGCCAGAGCACTACCAAAGGGTGCAAAAAATGATGTAGTGTTAGAAACAAGATTTTGTTCTTTCAGTCTGAAATATTTCAGTTGTGTTTTGAATTTTGCCAGATCCACTTTGAGATTTTACTCGAGGCACCTGATACTTCATCTTCTCACTGTGCATCAGTTTTCCCATCTTTAAAAGAGAAATAATGCATTCCCACTTTACACAGTGCTCTTCTTCACTCTTTGAGTGAAAGCTCTGAAGTCCAAAGCAACTTCAAATTGGAGAGACAAAAATATTTTCAATAAAAGTGAAAAAGCCCTCAAAATCTAGAGAGACACACTTTCCCTCCCTAAAGAGCACCACCACAACAACAAACCCGAAACTCCCACAAAACCCCAAAAACCCAAACCAAGAACAAAATCAACCAAAAATGAAAGTGCCAGGGAGGCTTTCTGTACAGAACAAAACCCACAAAATCTTTTTCTCATATGTCCCAAAGCTATCCCCAGAATTCTAGCTGTTAGGCTTCTGGAGAAAATCATTTGCTTACTTCCCATATTCATAGCTCTCTGAAAAGAATTCCTGTTCACAAAGTGCTAGCAAATTCTCTTGCAGCCACCAAAAGCAGGTGGGTATTAATTCAGAAGAAAGATCATATTTGTAACTATGCAGATGTCTGACAAAACAACTCAAGTTTTTTTCCTCTTTCTCTTCCTTCTTCTTAGGATAACAGCAGAATCAATCAGCAATAACTGTCCTAGCAGGAGAGGAAGGGGCAAGCCTGGTGGCCACTGAGTCACTGAAAGATGACAAATAAAGACCAGAAAGTCTTTTTGCATATGTCATATCACCGCCATCATGTAGCAATTATATCATCTAACAATTTCTAGTACTGACTTGTTAAAATATTGGATTTCCAACTTAAGACATAGTAAGACTGAAAAGCCACTGAAATTATTACTCAAATACTTATGGCCACACATTCAGGAGTAAATAGTGACTTGATACATCTTTCATGTAACAGTAAATACATGAACTTGTGACAACGTTTGAGTAATAAGCTGTGGTAGACAGTACCCACAAAAGCAATGACCATCTGCACTCCTCCTGAAGCAAGGAGAAATGCATGTCCTCAGGCATTAGGAAAAGTCAAATCCCAGAAAAGAAATAGCAATTATTTCTGCAATAGTACATGGCCAGTATAAGAACTCCAACTGCAAAACAGTAGTAGTAGTAATCATCATTATCATCATCATCATCATCATCATCTTTGGTTGTGGCTATTTCTTACAGAATAACACAATCTTACACACAAAAAACCACAAGAGAATAAATGGCTTAACAAAAAAATCTACTTATTGACAGGAATGCTAACTAGGCTGGTTTGCATCGATTAAATTTTAGTAGGAATATAAACACTAATTGAAAGCCACAAAGGCTTTAATTTACAAATCATTATGCATGTGTTTCTCTCCATTTGATAGGCTATGGTAATTACTCTGCAGAGTTGCAGTTGGCACATCTGAGTTAGTTTATTTGAATTTCTGTTGGCCATTCTGCTGGCAAGCAAAGAACTTCAAATGCTGCAGCTGTCCTTTCTTTAGGCCACTTAATGATTACAGATGAAATGAATGTCCCAGCATGCAGGAATCACCAAATGAGGAGCTGAGGCATCCTCCTTCAAGTGAAGAATGAGTCTTTATTGGCCTTTGAATCTAAGTTAACAGTAAATATGCAATATACTGGATTAGCACTCCAGCAATTTATTTAATTATTAATTAGGATACTGGAAATGAAGGGTCACCTGCATTACGCTTCCGCACGTACTGCTTGAGACAAACACTTGGGTCTTACACATCTCTAGATGCATGATAAATGTGAGGGTAAGAAGGCTTGTCTTACCTTTCTTACATGAGTTAGAGAACCTGAATTTATATCTCATGTCCAAACCCAAAGATCAGCATACGTTTCCCAGCATTAAAAAGGCATCATAAGGAGAAAAGATCAAGTTTTCCTTGGCTCGGATGTTTCTCATTTTTTGTGTGCTGTTTGTGTGAGGACCGAAAATCAGAAAACTGAGGCATCTCTGAAATGCCTTCTCCCCATACCAGATAGGAATATAAAGCAGAGGTTAACCACCCCTCATTGGAAAGATGTTACTTCATCAGAAGTTGATTAAAGTATAGCTAGTTTTTATAACAGTTTTTTTCATGAGGGTAAAATAAATTGCCATACTCCTGAAAAATTGGACCTTAGCATTTAAGAAGTCTTTCAAAGAGATACACACTTCCATTCTCCACTTTACAATGGCTTTACTTGATGACACTGAGAAACGCTTTCATTAAAAGGAATCCAGAAGGCAAACAAATCCAAGACCAGCTCATCCACGTGTTGCACTTGTGAAAGCTTTTCCATGTTCCCTTTAACTCAGATCACCGCATCTGTTTCACAGGTTTCTAAAACCATTCCTATAATTGGTGAACATCATAAAATATTTCTATAATCTTTGACATATTGAAAACTCACTTTTTCGGCAAACAAGTGTAAAAAATTGTCTCCAAGTGAAGAAGAATTTTAGAAATTAATATTTGAAATAATTGCTAGTTACAGTTTTACCTTCTTAAAAAAGAAGGAAAAGGTGGCCTTTAATCTGTAACCCCTCCTTTTGTTGTACTTTCTTCAATAGGTCCATATATTATTTAATGGGTTTTGTAGAGATACATTTACATGAGTTATAGATCACATTACAGCTGATGAATGCCCAACACACAGGTATGTTATGAAAGGTCATCAGTTACAAGGGAAAATGCATAATGCATGCTTGCTGAGTACATCTGCAAGTTTTCTGTGCTCATCCAGAGCAGCTACTTGGGCAATGCTGAGCAGGGAAACTTCGAGCATGAGCGACCTACGAACATTATTTAACTTTGTGGCATTACTTGGAGGTCTGTTGACTTGGAGGTTGCTTTCTGCACAGGTAGGGTTAGGCACAGAATGCCTCTGGGCTCTCCTCAAGATGATGCAGTGAAAATAAACCCAAGGTACCTTGAGGCTACAGCTTAAAAAGACCACTAGGGAAATGCCCAAATTATCTCCGTAGTTATATTTAAATTTTCCTGACTCCTAAAGCTTCTGGGTTTTCTTAAATTACAAAGAATAAAATAACCATTTTACATATAAATAAGAGCGAGGGTGCAAGCCCATGACTTCTACTGTCTCATTGCAATTCTACTCTGCAGCAATTTTGTCATACTCTGACTACAAGAAGCTCAAAGACGGTGAACAGGTTGCAGTTTGTTTCTGACAGCAGCAACATACTCTCTAGCTGTCCAACTCAGTTAAAAGCAAACCACAGTTGCCCATGCCCATGCGCTTCCCCCTCACTTCTTGCCACTGCCAACACTCACACAAACATTTTCCAGTCAGAATTATTATTTCAAGAAACTCTTGAAACATATGAGGATAGTCTTTGGGAGCTACAGCTCCTCTTATTTCAGTTGGAAAGGATTTCCACATGCCAAGAAGCACAACAATATGCAAGTAAATATGTGTTCCATCACTCATTAGATCATAGCTGTGCATGAAACTGTGCAAGAATGAAACCTGATTGTGCAAAGTCTGTATTTTGGAGAACCTTGGATGAGAATAAGTATCGAATAAGCTTCTTTCAGTTTTCTTAGTCAACATGCTTGTGCAGCTCTTCACAAAGCTGAGTCTTGAGAGCACAAATCAGGTCAAACAGGGCTGAGCATGTGGGGAGAAGGTGAGGATATAAGGCAAAACCAGCCTGACTGCCTGTGCTCATCTTACCTGTGAAATTCAGCAGCCCTGCAGGGTGCAATGCAAGTTGCTCCTTTTCCAGCCTCTCTAGGCTTCAATCCCATTAGGAGTATGAAAGTCTACTTCATTATCCAGACATCTATTTCATTATGAATATCTGTCTAGACGTAAGAGAGATCAGAATACAGCAGTGCTCATGGCCCAAGACACACTGCGACGGCAGCGAGCGAAAAGACACACAGTGGCCTTAGCTAACCTTTGTTAGTTTGTGTCTGCAGAGAAAACCAAGTGAGCAGCAGAGCAGCTGAGGACACCTAATTGCTTGCATGAAGAAGCTTCCTTCTAGAGACTGAAATGAAGATTTGACAGTATGTCTTCAACTAATTAAGCAAGAACAGAGATTTAAAGATGTCTTCTCCAAGTAACAATTAAGATGCTTTGAAATTAAGAAAAAAAAAAAGATTAAAGTCTAATTAAAGAATAAAGCAGATTCTGCTGCCATAATATGTCACTTTCCTGTGAATTTCTAGAGGATAAAAAAGCATCAGCATGGGTTAATAGCTTAGCACATGCCTGAAGGCATTAACACCCTCTTGGAGTAGTATCTGTCAACAGCAGTAACATTGTTAGTGCCAGTGTACACTGTGCGACTGTAAGAACAGTTGTGCAGTTTATCACCTCCATTCTTCCCAGAAGCCTCCTCCAACTGCTTGTGTTGTTTCTTTGTTTTACCACCCATGCTTTTAAAAAATTATGTGTTGAAAAAAATAAATAAAAAAAAGAAATCAGTGATAGTCTGGGAGTCTTTTTTAATCTCCTTCTTCATTACACTGTGGATAATATTTAACCAAGTAATGATGTATTTACTTTTTTCCCCTGTGAATTTCAGAAGTAGATTGACATTTTTCCAAGTCTGCTCCTAAAGTTATAACCAAACATTTTCTGCCACTAATTTATTGCACATAATTTTAACTAGTACAATTTCATTCTCTGGTTGCTATTTTTTATTACCGATTTCATTGACCTTTTTAAGTGAACTTGTTGGGTGTTATGTTTTGGTGCTATTTGTTATTTAATGTGATTTTACATGAATTAATGTAAAGACTATCCTAAAAATAATCTCTAGGTAACCAAGAAATTGTCTAGTGTGGAAAAAAAACCCCAACACTCAAACACATTTAGAAATGGTGAGATGATAGTTAGAAATGGTTAGATGATGATGAGAGCAAAAAGGCCATTTGTGTGCGAGTCTCTAGGGTCAGAGTCTTAGATAAACTGATTCTTTTTGTACAAGTGAAAAACATCTAGAAAGTATGTCTATTTATCTGCTCTAGGTGCCCCTTATTAACTAAAATACCTAAGAACTTCTTTGTGGCAAGATTTTTTTTTTTTTTTTTGTAAGTTTATTCAGTAAAATTAACTGAAATAAAAGTTTAAGCCTCCCCCAAGTAATTTAAATGAACAACGCCACTCTCACTTTTACTCATTCAGTCCTTTATTCAGCAATGTTTTTTGGCAGGGATGCATTACTCAGGTACAATTTAAAAGAAATGGTGAGAAAAAACTCAAAGCTGTGGGAAAAAACAAACAAACCAACTCCACAACAATGGAAAAATTATTTTGGCTTCAAATTCCTTTTTCTTTTCTTGACATTTCTATGATTGGAAACTGGCAGACACAAATATCATTCTGCACAATCCTTAGCACCTACATTGAAGATGAAAAATCCTTTAGCTCTATCCACAACATAGCATTGGCCGTCCGAGACCACCTCTTTCTTCCCATGTTCAAGTCAGTTTTGGGCATCTAATTGGCTAGATGCCCTCAACATAGTAGTTCAAGAAATTAACCTTATATTTCTGCACTAGTGACTGTTTCAGTGCCTTCATTTCACTGCCAAACATGTTGATGTTTTGTTTTTTTTTGTTTGGGTGTGGGCTTTTTACCTTTGGTTTGTTTGTTTTGAGATTGATTATCAAACCCTGAATGCACTCTGTTGTTCTGCCTTTACCTATCTATATTTTAGAAGGCCCCCCTTGTAGTGGTAGTGGCATACATTTCATCATCTGACTTTCCACCAGTAAACATACCTTAACAACTCTCAACTTGCTGTGCAGTGCCCACCATTGTCTTGAACATGCCATGCTTCCCACAGAGTTGTTTCCACCCACCTGTTCACCCTGCCCCAATTTCATGCCAGACAGAGCTTCCATAGCTTCAGCTTCTGCAGCTTTGCTCCTCACCAGGGAGTGCAGGGGCCACATGGATCGATAACACCTACCATTCTTCTTTCATTTTAACATCTTCGAATATTTACTACTTAAATGTACACATTTATAGGAGGCATTGAATATGGTAACAGAAAACATGTAGCTTTGTTTCATCCACCACAAGATTTCTACTAGCCTTTGGATGTCATTTTCCATTTTAACAACTTTGATTTCAGTGCAGCTGTTAACTGGAGCTCCTGTTTGAACATTTATAGCTCTTAAAGCTTTGATTAGTTTGAACAGTTTTGAAAAGCTTTTTCTTTTTTCACTCCATGAAACAAATAAGACTGTTTTTCAAATCACTAAGTACCCAGACTGGTTGATTTAATTAGGATTCTCAGGTATATAAAAGCAACTAAAACTCATTTGCCATGTTGTTTTCTGACTGACTTCGTTCTGCTGTGTGCTACATAAAGTGTGGTCCCAGCTGCCTGCAGTAAGTTAGGTTCAAAATGTGTAGGACTGCTCTTAAGATCACGCTGACAGCATTCCCTCAGTGGGTCATGAAACAGATATGTCTCTGTTTCAGCTGCCTGACAACATGCATTAACGGCAGCAACTAAGCTTTATACTAATACAATGTCAGCTCAAAATCACATTTTGAAGGCTGCCAGTACAACATGAACATGTCTGAGTGCCCACACTCTACAGTACAGTTGCCTTTCCTCCACAGCTTCCACGCTGTTCTCTGGACACCTCCTGGCACACTGAGTGCCTTTGGGTGGGTAGCATTCATCGAAAAGACAACTACTGAAAAATCTTTCAATACCCTTCTTGTGCACTACATAATCTTATGTCTTATTGACCGAGCATTACCTGAAGCCCACAACGAGTAGAGAATTGCTAATTTCCTCATAGGGTTTTGTATGTTGCTTTCACTATAGTGTGTGAATTCTTTGAAAACAGTAAGGAACTGGTCTGCTCAACACCCTTTTGAAGTAAAGGAGTATTTTTCTCACTATTTTACACAAGGGGAAGGGAATATTTGAGATAAAAGCCAAAATGTTTAGAAGTGTCAGCTAATTTTGTTTAGCAGTTTTGAAGGTCTAAAGACTCAAGTTTTCCAGAAGCTAAGGTATTTTAAGAGCCTTTCTAAATGATCACAGCAAAGACTCTGATTACATCACTTGCTGTTGTGAATGCAGAATGTTGCGCTTGTTCAATATTTTTCAAGATCAAGCCTCAGCTGTCTCAAATTGAGCACTCAGAAAATTAAGAGACATGAAAAAAAATGTTTTGAATGTCCTGGTTGTTGTCTTAAAGGAAACATGAACTTTACATGTAATACTTCACTCAGGTCAGAAAGAAAAAAAAAAGAGGTATTTCACCCTCCTTAGTGTCACTCAAGATCATTTCCACCTCAGACAAGAAATGAGATTTTCTGTAGAGATCTGTCCTCTTAACTGAATGACTACAGGCCATGACTAACTCAGCTCCAATATCTAATCTTTTTTGTGCACAGGTTGAAGAAAAAAATACATCTATCATTTGACTAACAACTATGTAAGATGCCCATGTGTAAACGGTAAGAGCTACAATGACACAAATTATCAGCATTGAGCATTCTGCTCATCGCCGAAAAGTGATAGACTAGGGCCACAGGACAAGGTACAGCCCTGACACTGCAATGCTTCTGCTCTTGTTTGGTCATTCTGAAATAATCAGACATCAGCAGCACAGAGATGCTGAGAGACAGAATTAGAGACAATTGCTAACAACTGATTTTGATTATCTATTTTTTAAATACACAATTTCTTACACATTCATCAAGATGTTAAATGAGTCTGGTTCTTACTACCAGAAGAGAACTGAGGAATTTGAGATCCAGTGCTGTTCAACTGCAGATCTGATCCACCTTTACAATTATTTCTTTTGTCCAGTTGTTTAC
>VWYK01058117.1:0-14311 GCA_013399775.1 Semnornis frantzii | reverse complement strand
CCTCATCACATCCAGAACAAGGAGATTTTGAGAATTTCTGTTCTACATTTCCAGAGGTACAAGACTCATCAACAACTTCCTGGCAGGTCCTGGTTACTTCTGACAATATATTGGCTGGTTCTTGAAATCGGCATTTTCCCAGGTTTTTGGTTGTTGTTTATTTCTTTTTTTTTTTAATTATCCCTTTTATTTCATACAGAGCAAAAATACTTCTTTTTTTTTTCTCCCCTCAATATAGTGATTGACTGGGAACAGAAGTATTTGGCTTTCAAAACGTTTTCTTGGAAGTGCTTTTCCTGCATCATGCCTATTTCCATTTTAATCCTGATGTTGGTGAGTTGTGCTGAATATTTCATTTATGCTAACCTGTCACTTATTTCTCCCCCCCTGCCCTGTTCCATCGCTGCAGGTATAAATATTTATGAAGGCAGCAGTGGCTGACCTGCACCTTGTGTCATCTGGGAAACATGCACACTGGGCACAGCAGATGAGAAGGGAGGAAGACTAGAATTTGAGTTTTTCCCTATCTTTTATACCCAGAAGAAGCAATATCCACAAGAACTGCCTAGCAAAAAAGACTATGTTGCTCCTCATGGTAATTAAACATCTCAATTAGAGGCTCTGGAAGCTCTCAACCATTTCTAAGCTTTGGTATCTCTGTATAAGCACAGTAAAAAAGCAGAGGAAGATAAAAGGGCATGGAAACAAATAGGCACACTGTGATTGACCAATGCTGCTGCCCCAATCCACATCAAGAGACCAAAACATCTCCATAAGTGCTTTTAGTTTCTTCAGTTTAGGTATTTCTTGAAGGTGAAAAGCAGCAATAAGAAACTGGAAACTCAATACATATCACTTCTGGTCTACACAGCAGGAGACCTACACTGAATCATGGAGTGGTTTGGGTTGGAAGGGACTTCCAAAGCTCATCTACTTCAATCCCCCTACAGTCAGCAGAGACATCCTTCACTAGGTCAGGTTGCCCAAAGCCCTGCTGAACCTGACCTGGAATACCTCCAGGGATGGGGCCTCAACTACCTCCCTGGGCAGCCTGTTCCAGTGTTTCACTACTCTCATGGTGCAGAACTTGTTCCTAACATCCAATCTAAATCTGCTCTTCTCTCATTTAAAAACATTGCTCCTCAGCCTGATCACTGCAAGTCTTTGCAAACAGCCTCTCTGCAGCCTTCTTGTAGCCCACTTCAGGTACTGGAACGCTGTTATTAGGTCTCCCTGGAGCTTTCCCCAGGCTGAGTACTCCCTCAGCCTGTTCTTGTAGCAGAGAGATCTCTCCCTGTAGGACAAGATCCCTGATGAGGTCCTACAGGAAGGCTGACAGGGACTTCTCAAAAGGATGTCTAGAGAAAGGATAACGGGGAATGGTTTAAAGCTGAGGGAGAGCAGGGTTAGACTGGATCTCAGGAAGAAGGGTGGTGAGACTCTGGAACAGGCTGCCCAGGAAGGCTGTGTATGCCTCCTGCCTGGGGGTTTTCAGGGCCAGGTTGGCTAAGACCTTGAAGAGCCGAGCCTAGTTGAGAGGTGTCCCTGCATGTGATGAGAAGGTTGGAGCAGATGATCTACCCTTGGTGATCCTGATTTTGGCAGGGAGGTTGGACTTGATGATCTCTGAGGCCCCTTCCAATCTAAGCCATTCTGTGATATAGGAGACAAGGTATTTTTTTTTTTCTGAAGGTCAGGTCCTTCAAGGAAGCATACTCCTAAAACCTTCTGTGTTCAATTCCTTTGCATTACTGTAAGGTTTAGGATTTCAAGCCATTATTAGTGCCTGGAACACTTAAAAAAATCTTGGCATATAAAGTGAAACAGACTAGGAATAAAAGATGAAAGGCAGGTCACAGAGAAATCACTGGGTTTATAAAGGTCCAGAATTATCTCCCCAAACTGAATTCATTCTACATCTTTCATGCTCCCTTCTTTCCTCTTCTTCCTTAAGCCAACCTATTTCACAAGAGTAGAATGAATAATGGTATGGATATTGATTTACTACTGCAGTGATGAACACAAGCTCCCTGTGACCCACTGAGTACCATATATAGGAAGAGGTGTTACAGAGCTTCTTTCAGTGAGCAGAAATCCCCAACACATCTCCAAACCATTCAGAGAAATGACTTGGAGCAAATCTCTCAAGTCTTCCAGCACAGGTCTCCACAAACAGCACATTTCTCCACAGAACAGCTTTTGTTTCTTTAGCCATTCTACCCTGAAGTATCTCAGTGAAGCTCAAGACAGAGCTTTCACCAACACCACTAGGAAAGTGCTGCATCTATTCTTCCTGTCAATCATTTTTTCCCCCTAATGCTCAGCCAATCTGAACTTTCACTTCTGTAATCCCATCACACTTACTACCCCCATCCCCACCCTGTGTCCTTCCATGCTTTAGCATTTATATTTCTATTTATTATATTTTATTATATTATATTTATATTGCATTATATTTATTACAGTTATTAGTAAGGAAAGCAGAACAGACATTTTTTTTTCCTCAGCCTATCAGCTTCTGTGCCTGAATGCTGTTGGGTTGCTGGAGTACTGTGCATATTTCAAAGAACTGTCAAAGAAATTAATATTGGATGATGGAAAATAAAAAGCCCATGCAAAAAAAAGTCTCCTCTCCTCCTCACACTTCCTTTTGAACAACTCTTTCTCCTTTGATTAAAAGGAGAAAAATATATGCTGTTGCCTTTTCAAAATGCCTTTAAGGAATTGAGTTGTCCAGTTCATGAGAGCAAAACAACTACTACCAAGACATTTTACAGGGTTAACAAAAGAATAAACAAACTCCACCTTCTAATATAATGATTTCAGGGATCTGGTCCTAACCATGAAATACCATTAACAAAGACACTGTGGTAAGGAAGCACATACAGTGAAAATAGAGTTCAGGTGTGCTTCGCTGAGCTTTCCACTTTGATTCCTGGAAGTGCAGAATAGGTTTGGGTTGAAAGGGACCTTAAAGATCATCCAGTTCCAACCGACCTGCTGTCCTGGTAGGCCTAGGTAGGCCAAATTGGGCTTGTACCTCTCCTGGCTTGCCCAGGCATGTTTTTCTGCTCTCCCTCCTGCTGTTTTGGGGAGAGTAACCACGGGAAAAGGGACAAAGAACCTGGAGCCACTAAGTCTGGGGTCTGTGGCCTGCCCAGACCCTGTGGTAAACAAGGTGCAAAGGGTTGCCTTGTGCAAGGCTGTGTTCTGCCCAAAGAAGGGTAAAGCAAGCCTATGGCTTCACCTAATATGGGCAAATCTTGGCTAACTGCCATTTGATTGGCTATCCTGTGTCCAAAGGCCCATTAGTCTCAGGCTGTATTGGATAAAAGGAGATGAGCAGGGAGCACAGAGGCCTTTGCCATTCCAAGGTGTGTCTGTGCCTGCTGCCTCTGATACCTCCACACATTTGGCCTGCACAGCCGGTGTGACACCGCAAGACATCTACCTGCACCTGGAAGCCTTCTGCCCAGACAGAAGCCCTGGAGAGAACACAAATCATCCAGAGAGCCAGGAACAGGTCAGAGATCGTCTGCCTCCTTTCCCCAGAAGCCTGGGGAGACTCTAAAGCCTCTGACGGCTACCGACAGCAACCCTGCTACGAGCCTTGGGTACTGTCAGATAGAATTCTGTGAGTCAATACCCAAAGCCTCTTGGAATTATTAATTGCCTTCTGCCCTAAGCAGAAAGTAGCTCCTTGTGTCCATCTAGTGAGCAAGTAGCATACTGGCCGCAAAGCCTTCTCTGCCAGTTCATATCGAGTTTAATTAATGTTTATATTTAATAGTTATCTCCAGATTCTGTTATAGCCTGTACATAGTTTCCATAATGTTGCAAAGAGCCTGTTAATATTATTATTAAATGGTGATTGGGGTGATGCTAGTTCTGAATATTTAATATTAATAAACTGTTAATATTTTTATACATTGTCTTGTATTAATTAATTACCCCATCCCATTACACCTGCCACAGGTAGGAACACCTTTCACTAGATCAGGTTGCAAGCCAAACCATTCTGTAATTCAAGATCATCTAATCCAACTCCTCTGTAGTCAGCAGGGACATTCTTAACTAGATGGGGCTGCTCAGAGACCCATGCAACCTGACCTTGAATGTTCTCAGGGATGGGGCACCTACTAGGTACCCTTTCCAATGTTTAACAATTCAAATAGTAATTCCTTGTTTCCTTACACCTAGCCTAAATCTGCCATCTTTTAGTTTGAAACCATTATCCCTTATGAAGACACAGAGCAGCATGAAGCCTAGTGTTGATCCCTGGGGACACTCACTTGTGACACCTGAGTGAAAACCATTACTACTTTCTGAGTATGATCTGTTAGATCATTTCATACCCACCTCAAAGACCACCCATCCAATCTGCCTTGCCAGTTGTCTAAGGCTTTGCTGAATTCCACTGCTTTGTTGCAGAGGGTGATCAGGTTCCTCTATTTTCAGTATTCTCTTATCCACCTTATTAAGGTTAACATTTCTTTATATAAACTCCTGGAGGATTTTGTGCTCACCCCTATGAAAACTGTTGTGATGACTAAACATTTGTGTGCCTCCCCATTCATCACTGTCCTGTTTGCTTTAAAGCACCTGCATCCTTAGTCAGCTGAAAAGACTCCACTCATGATTCATAGATTCGGAGAATGGGTTGGGTTGGAAGGGACTGTAAAAATCATCCAGTTCCAAACCCCTGCCACAGGCAGGGACACCTTCTACTAGAGCAGGTTGCTCAAGGCTTCATCCAACCTGGCCTTGTACACCTCCAGGGAGTGGGTATCCACAACCTCCCCAGGCATCCTGTTTCAGTGTCTCACCACCCTCAACGGAAAGAATTTCTTTGTCCTATCCAGTCTAAAATTTGCATTCCTCAAGCTTTAATCCATTCCCACTCATCCTGACTTTGAGATTCTTCATTAAAGGTGCTTTAAATATTGAACTTTCTTATAATATCCCTTCAGGATGACTGAGATATTCCAAAGTTTCATCTGTTTCTATCCCAAACTCTCCTTTTTAAAACCTGCAGAAAAAAAACCATCTTGATCATTCTAGCAAAGTACACTGATGACCCTTCTGGATTTTAACACTATTTCTTCACTGTCTTTTACTCACTGTAGTTATTTTATGTTCATCTTGAAATTGATAGCATTAAGCTGATCAGTAAATTGAACACCTTACCAACATGACCTCCCTTTTTAGTCACTAATGATATAATTCTCCAGTTTTCCCCATTTTCACTCCCTTTCATGTCAGCAAGAAATGGACTTAAGATGTCTCTTTTGGGATCCTCTGCTTTCCATTTACTGACTCTGACTTCTCTGCAATGTATGAATCTCCTTGCTAATTTGCTGAAAGTGCTACTCAACAGAGATGTAGTTAGTTAAAAATCTCCCATGAGCATCCTTTGATATGGAACATCTTCAGAAGAGAAAGAATTTCTTCAGTGCCACTTGAAATATGCCTAAAGTTAGTCTGCTTTGTTTGCATTTTTCCACGGGAAAATTATTCTCAAGTTTCCTAGCACTGCATGTGGTTTTCAAGACCTTGTTAACCCATTTACTTGTTCTATCTCCATTTGCCCTCTACCAGTTATTTTACACTAATCTATACTGATGTCCATTAAAAAAAATTACCTCATTATGTTCATCTGAGCCCCCTAATGGACTCCATATTCACCTTCACAGGAAAATTGCTAATCCTTTCTGGGTATTTTCTGTATCTCCAGCAAAAGTACTTCATGGCTTTTAACACTTTTTTCCAGAATACCATCAAATCACAGAGTGTTAGGGGTTGTAAGGGACCTCAAAAGATCATCAAATTCAACCCCCCTGCCAGAGCAGGGTCACCCAGAGTGGGTCACACAGGAACACACCCAGGTGGGTTTGGAACATCTCCAAAGAAGGAGACTCCACAACCTCTCTGGGCAGCCTGCTCCAGGGCTTTGCCACCCTCACAGTGAAAATGCTTTCTCTTATGTTCTCATGGAACCTCCTCCACACCAGCCTGCACTCTGCCCCTTGTCCTATGATTGCCATCACTGAGCAGAGCCTGGCTCTATCTTCCTGACACTGCTCTTCATATCTTTATAAACATGACTGAGGACACCCCTCAGGCTCCTCTTCTCCAAGGTAAAGTGCCCCAGCTCCACTGCCCTCAGTGTCTTTGTGGCTCTGCAGCCACAGAACTTTCAAGCAGTTCCCTGATGTCCTTCCTGAATTGAGTGGCCCAGAACTGGACACAATATTTCAGATGTGGCCTCACCAGGGCAGGGTCGAGGGGCAAGAGAACCTCTTTTCACCTACTAACCTCAGCCCGTCCAATCCACCCTAGAATGTACACAATTGATGTGTACATCGAGTTATGTGAATTAAGTAACATTTCATTTACTGTATTTCATGGTTACTTGAAATACCACTTCAGAAGTCAGACAGGATTTGAATTCAGGCAGCACATAACACACATTCATGGACTTTCATATTTGTAGTAGTAATTATATTACTTGAGTTCCTCTGATCAATAGATTAATACATTCATAGAATGGTTTATCTTGTAAAGGTCCTTAAAGATCACCTAGTTTTCCCTTTAAAAGAACTTTTGTTGAGAAGAAAGATTCAGACAGCTGTTGATGTGTTTTGTTTGCCTTTTTAAAATAGAATTACTGTATGGTTTGGGTTGGGAGGGATCTTAAAGATCATCTCATTCCAATCCCCCTGCCATGGGCAGGGACACCTCCCACTAGAGCAGGTTGCTCAAGGCCTCACCCAGTCTGTCTTTGAACACTTCCACGGAGGAGGCATCCACAACCTCCCTGGATAACCTGTTCCAGTGTCTCATCACCCTCACTGGAAAGAATTTCTTCCCAACCTCCAGTTTAAACCCGCCCTCCTCAAGTTTCATCCAGCTCCTTCTTCTTCTATCACTACACACCCTTGTCAGAAGAGAAAGCAGATAGTGATATACCACGGAGGCCATCTAACCCCTAGAAATGCTTCCTGTGAAATGTAGTAGACTCTATATTGATTTTATTGTTGTATATTTTTTCCTCTAGATTGAGTAAGTGGAGCAGTAAAATCAGTAGAGTGGCTACTGTATTTGAGACAAATTACTTCAGCTAAACCCAATGACCTATTTTCCACAGGAAGTCACCTCAGATTATTAGTGTTCCATGCAGTCTGTGACACTTTTGATTAAGAGCAGATTACAGAACAGGGACAATTTTGAAGAGGAGGAGTGTCAGAGCTCTGGTTCAATTTCATACAGATCTAAATGGGTCAAGCATAGCTACACTTGTCACCACCCTTCCTTAACGTGACGCTGGATAAATCGCTCCTGCCTACCCTCTATTCTTCTCCCAGTAACAAGATAATCTGCTGCTTCATTGGTGGCCAAGAAGGCCAATGGTGTATTTGGGTGCATTAAGAGTGTGGCCAGCAGGTCAAGGGATGTTCTCCTCTCCCTCTACTCAGTCCTAGTTAGAGCACACCTGGAATATTGTGTCCAGTTCTGGGTTCCCCAGTTCAAGAAGGACAGGGATGTATTGGAGAGAGTTCAGCTGAGAGCTAGAAGGATGGTGAGGGGACTGGAGCAGACCTGGGGTTGTTTAGTCTGGAGAGAAGAACACTGAGAGAGGACGTTATCAAATGTCCGCAAATACCTGAAGGACGGAGCCAGGTGCTTTTCAGTGCCACCCAGTGATAGGACAAGGGACAATGGACATATACTCAACCACAGGGAATTCCATCTCAACAGGAGAAAAAAATAAAATACATCCTTACTGTGAGGGTGCTGAAGTCCTAGAGCAGGCTGCCCAAAGAGGTTGTGGAGTCTCCTTCTCTGGACACTTGTACAACCCACCTGGATGTGTTCCTGTGTGACCTGCCCTAAGTGGTCCTGCTTTGGCATGGGGGTTGGACTCAATCCCTGGAGGTGCCCTCCAACCCCTAACATTCTGTAATTCATATGACCTGTGCCTCCAACCAACCAAGGACTGCACAGCATTTTCCAACCTGGAATGATTCTGCCACAGAACACTCTGTATGTATTAGAGGAAAAGGAGCCACAGAGAACCAGGGGTCACAAAGCCTCAGAGGTCAGGGAACAGGCTGCATCTGACATTCTGCAAACATGTACAAAGGCTTCATTTGCCAGAGCCTAGCAATCCAACTTAATGACACAAGGAAACTTCAAGAATGGCATCCAGATGTGTAGGTTGCAGATTCCACATGACCACAGTGCCTCTTTAAAATATGAGTGCCTTGCTTACATGCCACAAAGAGAGACAATGTTCCTTTTGCTTAATTACTGAGATGCTCTTTGAGTGCATTAGGATGAAGGCAGCTTTGATTCTGCACTGTTGAGGTCAATGGAAGCTTCTCCAGGTTTTGAGTGGTGGCAGAGCCAGCCCCAATAAAAAGAAGTGATGCATTAGAGGAGTAAACAGTGTAATTGATTCTAATGCAAGGTGGATGGCTGACGTAAGTCAGGTTGCAACTAACATTGATTACAATGAATTATTTCTGGGCTTATACCCACACCTCTGCCTGTCCTCCTCTAAAGCTCAAAGTCTACCAGCCAGCAATGAAATTTTCTTGCAAAGGATCCACTCTTGTTAACACTGGATTCCCACACTTGCAATATAAATCAATCAAGTGTAACGGTGCAAGCTTCCCAGCTCGTTTTAAATCATGCAATAGTAGCAGCCCTCATTGAAAACCCAACATCCTTCAATTTAGACTTCTAGAAGTCTTCCTGAGTTCTGCAGGTAATTTGACTGACATAGTGAAAGTGAACAAGAGTGAAAATTACTTAATGCTGAGGTACCTCGGGGTCCTGTAAAATCCTGCATCCCAAAGAACAAATAGATAGAATGCATCCTTGAGGAAAACTGGGGGGGAGGTTGGGTAACAAACCATACCCAGTTCTGTTATCACACCCCTCTGGGAGAAAGTGCTGAGCAAGGAACTAACACTTCAAGGAACTAACAAGCTACTTCCAGATCTGTAGCGAGGTCTGGATTTGTGCATTTGCTTTTTCACTACATTAAATACATCTGTGGAATTACAGAAATAATGATCATGCAGAGCAAGGATTAAAGTGCTGTTGCTGCTGTTTT
This sequence comes from Semnornis frantzii, assembly GCA_013399775.1. Classification (NCBI taxonomy): domain Eukaryota; kingdom Metazoa; phylum Chordata; class Aves; order Piciformes; family Ramphastidae; genus Semnornis; species Semnornis frantzii. Next base: position 5,190 of record VWYK01058117.1, on the reverse strand, counting down.
TCACCTGTGTTGAAAAAAGCAACCACAATCAATTACAACAAATGGCTAGAGAGAGAAAATAAACTAGCAGTTACCAAAGAGTTGGGGCAGTTCCACTCCCAATAAACCAACACAATGGAAAATTTATTTTTAGAGAGCATCTACCTAGCCCTGAGAGATCTCTCCTCATCCATTTGCAATGATGTAGCTCTATGCACTGCATATTCCCAACAAAGACATGTGCAATCAGGTGTTTAATAACCAGAACAACTCTTTTTATAGTCCAATCTTTGGTCTACAGCAGCTCGCAGAACTAGCACCAACACATAAATTACATCAAAGCCTCACGTCTTGCTGAGGTGTAAGATTCACAGATTGCATCAGGTTGGGAGGGACCCTCAAAGGTCATCTTGTTCAACTCTCCCTGCAGTCAGCAGGGACACCTCCAACCAGATCAAATCAAACATAACCAACCAATAAAAAAAAAAAAAAATCCACAATAAAAACAAACGTCCCACCCAAGCACAAAACACCACAAAGAAATCACTAATGACAACACACCTACACTTACTGTGGTTTTGAGACCTCAGCTGGAGTATTGGGTCCAGGTCTGGAGCCCTCAATATAGGAAGGACATGGACTTGATGGAGTGGGTCCAGAGCAGGGCCACAAAAATGATCGGGGGTTGAAGCATCTCTGACATAAAGATAGGCTGAGAAAGCGAAGGTTGTCCAGCCTGGAGAAGAGGAGGCTCCAGGGACACCTCATAGCAGCCTTCCAGTACGCGAAGGTATTGGATGGAGAGAGGATGAAGGATGGAGAGAAGCTGTTTACAAAGGTCTGCAGTGACAGGATGAGGGGTAATGGATTCAAGCTTGAGAAGAGCAGATTTAGATTGGATGCTAGGAACAAGTTCTTTACTATGAGGGTGGTGGAACAGTTGAACAGGTTGCCCAGGGAGGAGGTTGGGGACCCATCCCTGGAGATATTCAAGGTGAGGCTCAACAGGACTCTGGGCAACCTGATCTAGTTGAGGATGTCCCTGCTGACTGCAGAGGGGGTTGGACTGGAAGACCTTTGCAGGTCCCTTGCAACCCAGACCATTCTATGAGTCCATGAGAACCTTGTGACTACGCTTAAAACCACAATTTGAGGTTTTCTTTCCTTCTTTCCCCTCTCTTCCTCAGCATGACACTCAACATAATGACAACAAAAAGGAGAAAGAAAACAAAAGGTTCCTGTGGTGTTATGAAGGCTCCACAGGTGACACACCCCACTGAAAATCACTGTTTCCTCTCAAATGGATTTCTTTGTAAATGGGCATCCCTACAGAAGTTGCATTTTTCAGTCCATGCAGATAATACATAAAAACAGCTAATTTGTATGCCACCTGTACACCAAAATATTATTTTTTCCTGAAGAGTGATTTTTTTTTTTCCTTTGTAAAAAGCCATAATTATCACACAATGGGCACTTCACAGTTGGTTTGGTGCAAACAAAAACAGTTTTTTATTTGCTGGGCCAAACAAAACAACCATATTTCAAGTTAGGTGATATTTTAACTGCTATCTTCATAAAATGTCTCAAGCAAAGCATATTTCAGATAGTCCTAAGTCCGCATTTTGTCTTAAGAAATGCAATTCTCAGACATACTACTGAGAAGTTAGCTCATTCCTCAGCCTGACTTGGCATAGGACATTAGAGACACAAGATATGGAAGTCTCCTTCTCTAGAGACTTTGAAGACCAGTCTGGATGTGTTCTTGTGTGACCCAAGCTAGTTTCTGTGGTCCTTCTCTAGCAGGGTGGTTGGACTCAATGATCTAGGGAGGTCCTTTCCAACCCCTAACATCCTGTGATGCTGTGATGGAGTGCAGTGGTTCAGCCAAGAAGTAAACCACTGTTTGAATTACACCTGACGTAATTCCAGTGATCTCAACATCACTCCAGTTTGAAAATATTTAACATCAAAATATTTCAAGTGGAAAGTGTTTTGACAGCAGCACAAAAATGAAGGTAGAGGAAGGCAAACACAAATAACAGAGATAAAGGCAACACCACAGAAAGCAGTAAGAAAACAATGAAGAAACTCAAGTGGAGATAATTTTGTATGCAGGGCAATCTTCTTGCCAAAGCTATAGCTCTGATAGTTTAAAGACAAGTGGCAGGAAAAGGGGGAGGGAGAAAAAACAGATACAGCTCAAGGAAGAGAGGAAGTGAATGGGTTTGTGATTGATTAGTTTCACCAGCATTCCCAGCACATGTCCCAACAGCTCCTCTGAAGCTCTCCTGGCACAGACTGTTGGACCACCAGTTTTTTCTGTATGCTTATGAATTCTCAGGTCTTTGGGTTTACACAATGTCAGCATCATAACAGCAAAATACCTCATAGAAGAAGCCAAGTTATAGAATCATAGAATCAAACAGGTTGGAAAAGACCTCCAAGTTCATCCAGCCCAACCTATCACCCAGCCCTAGCCAATCAACCAGACCATGGCACTAAGTGCCCCATCCAGGTTTTTCTTGAACACCTCTAGGGACAGTGACTCCACCACCTCCCTGGGCAGCCCATTCCAATGCCAATCACTCTCTCTATCAAGAATTTCCTCCTAATATCCAGCCTATACCTCCCCTGGCACAACTTGAGACAACTTGTGGCCCTTTATTCTGTTGCTGGTTGCCTGGGAGAAGAGAACAACTCCACCTGGCTTCAACCTCCTTTCAGGTATTTGTAGACAGCAATGAGGTCACCCCTGAGCCTCCTCATTTCCAGGAGTTAGGCACCTTGCTACCATTTTCATCTGTAACCTTCTGTTTAACATCTTTGTCAGGGACATGAGCAGTGGGATTGAGGGACCCTCAGCAAGTCTGCGGATGACACCAAGCTGTGGGGTGCAGCTGACATGCTGGAGTGAAGGGATCCCTCCAGAGGGGTTGGCCCCAGCCAACCACATAAAGTTTAGCAAGGCCAAGTGAAAGGTCCTACACCTGGGTTAGGGAAATCCCAAGCACAAATACAGGCTGGACAAGGAGTGGCTTGAGAAGGACTTGCGAGTGTCAGTCAATGACAAACTCCCCATGAGGCAGCAGTGGTCACTGACAGCCCAGAAGGCAGCTGTGTGCTGGGCTGCATCCAAAGCAGGGAGAGCAGCAGCACAGGGAGGGGATTCTGCCCCTGCTCTGCTCTTCTGAGACCCCACCTGCAGCAGTGCCTCCAGTTCTGGTACCCCAAACACTAAAAGGACATGGAGTTGCTGAAGAGGGTTCAAATGAGGTCACAAAGATGATCAGAGTGATGGAGAACCTCCCCTGTGGGACATGCTAGGACAGTTGGGGAGTCGAGACTGTTCAGCCTGGAGATGAAAAAGCTCGGGGGAGATCTTGGAGCAGCCTTCCAGTACCTGAAAGGGGCCTGCAAGAAAGCCAGGAAGGGACCTTTCACAAGACCTTGTAGTGATAGGACAAAGGGCAATGGTTTTAAGATTGAGGAAAGGAGATTTAGACTGGAGATTAGGAAGAAATTCTGGACAGTAAGGGTGGTGAGACACTGGCACAGGCTGCCCAGGGAGGTTGTGGATGCTCCCTCCCTGGAGATGTTCAAGGCCAGGCTGGATGAGCAATCTGGTCTGATGCAAGGTGTCTCACACCTGTGGCAGATGAGTTGGAACTAGCTGAACTTTAAGGTCCATTCCAACTCAAAGCATTCTATGAATCTACAAACCTCAAAAATGCAGAGATTGTGTGGGTCAAAAGAAAAAAAAAAAGCTTATCTTAATAGAAGTACTGACAGATTTTTGCCTCGTTTTAAAGGAAAGAATATGACACAGCCAGCATCCCTGAGACGCTGAGTGAAAAACAAAAATCAAACCAACAGTATTAGAGTACAGGAACCATAGCAAGTAAATTGGCAGGAAATGTTTTAAAGTATTTTCTACATAATAAACAGTTGCAGCATGTAGAGAACACTGCATGATACATTTGGAAAGATACAGGCCTGGGTTGTTTTGTTCATTCAAAATATTAATACAGTTCATAGAATTTAATATATATATAGGCAACATTTTTAAACTACAATTTTGTCATGAACTCCACAGGAATCTCCAATCACTCTCACCATCAACTGTTTCTGGGACATCTGCAGGGATGCAGTATAATGTAATATTTGAACAAAGGTTGCTTTGATTCTGCAAAGTCAGGCAAACCCTCAGGTTTGCTTTGTATGCCTCTGAGTGTTCAACGTTTAACGGCGGAAGCCTGAAAGAAACCTTTCACAGTTTTTAAAAAAAAAAGAAAGAGAAATAAAACCCCACAAAAGCCAAGCAAAGAGACTCAAAGAGAAACAGAATCCTCCTTTAGAGCCTTCAAAATTGTCTTCAATATTTATTCAATAGGATCAGGAAGGTAAAATCAATGTAAGGGGGGTGGGGGCTGGAAATAAGCTGAAAACCTCTTCAGTTCGAGATTCAAACAGAAATTGACATCACTGCTTCAAGATATGAAACCTACCATCCACAAATGTATTTTACTGCTATTTTATAGTACTCTCTCACCTTTTAACACCTTAGAGACAAGGAAAAGATGCCAGAAACACAGAGCTCATTCAGAAAAGCTACCAATACCCACTCAGAAGGCCAATACACTTGCTTGCATGAAATAAGACACCACATCCTTAAAACCAAACCCCAAAACCAAGCACCATCCATTTCAGAGGGTGCAGACTCACTGTGACAGCCAAGAATCCTACCCTTCAGAGCAGAAGAATAAAAAAAATGATGAAAGAGTGATCATTTATGAATATTAGAGTTGATGTCCTCTCTTTGGTTCCAGAAATCAAAGGCCAAACGAAGTAGAAAAAAGAAGCTCCAGAAGTGTATTTTACCTTTGGGATTTTTGTTGGAAGGTTATAAATCAGACTGTGAATGCTTATTCTTAACTCTTAAACATAACACTGCAGCTGTTTCAAACTTCAGATGAGGCTACACTACCTCCAGTCAATGAAGAAGAGTTGAAAAAAAACCATATTAGCAAGGACCATTACAAAACTGGAACTCAAAGCAGACAGACCATTTGGTTTCAAGGTGTAAAAGACAGATCAGATGTTAAGATATTACCTTTTATGCTCATCTATTATGTGGGAATGTTCCTAGTGAAATGTGCAGTGAGTTTATGAATGTTCATAGATTTACACTTTGCATCAGGTTGGGAGGGACCC
>VWYK01058116.1:2416-14792 GCA_013399775.1 Semnornis frantzii | reverse complement strand
CTGGGGTGATGAAAAGCTCAACATGAGCCTGCAGTGTGAGTGCAGCCCAGACAGCAACCGAGTGCTGGGCTGCAGCAAGAGCAGTGTGGGCAGTAGGGCAAGGGAGGGGATTCTACCCCTTTGCTCTGCTCCCCTCAGACCCCATCTGGAGTACTGTGTCCAGTTCTGGAGCCCCCAACAGAAGCAGGACATGAAACTATTGGAGCAGGTCCAGAGGAGGCCACGAAGATGCTCAGAGGGCAACAGCAGCTCTGCTCTGAGGACACGCTAAGAGAGTTGTGGCTCTGTATTTGAATAAATAATAATAAAATAACCTAGGTTATTCCCCACAGGAAAGTTCCCCACAGGAAGCCTGGGGAGGGACTATTGACAAGGTTTTTTAATGACAGGACAAGGAGTAATGGGTTTATACTGAAGGAAGGGAGATTGAAACTGGATGTTAGGAAGAAATTCTTTCCAGTGAGGGTGGCGAGACACTGGCATCGATTGCCCAAGGAAGTTGTGGATGCTCCCTCTCTGGAGTTGTTCAAGGCTAGGTTGGATGAGGCCTTGAGCAACTTGTTCTAGTGGGAGGTGTCCCAACCTGTGGCAGGGGGTTGGAGCTAGACGATCTTTGAGATCCCTTCCAACATAAACCATTCTAGGATTCTGTGATTCTCTAAATAAATAAGCCCAAACACTGTTCTGACCACTCCATGCTTGCCAAACATACCTCTGCCTTCAGGAGGACAGGTGAGAGGAGCAGGGTGTTTCCACTGTTGTGTTGGTACACATAGGTTTTTAGCGCAGGGCATCACTTGTATCACTCCCCCACCTCAGCATTCCTAAAATTCACCTTTGCCTTCTGACATCAAGAAGTGATAAAGAGGAGTAGTAGGTTATCAGTAGGTGCTGGGAAAGCTTAATATTGCACATTCCTCGTGATGTAGCAGACAGATTTTTAGGGACTGAGAAACATAAGAATATTGAAGAGAGGTACTCGGACAGCCAGTTCTGGCCAGTTAAGGTTACATTATAAGCTTAAGCTATTATAAATAGTCCAAGATCTAGAGCTGTTGTTTCTATAAAATTGAGAAGCTGTTTCTCCATTTTCTGCTGGTAATTGTAAGCAATTTCCACCGAAGTTAAGGACCGAAATTACAGAGCAGATGGCTGGAAACTCTGGGCACCCAGACACAAATTTGCTGTTCTGGTAAGAAGTAGCAGTTGAGTGTTTATCTTCTCAAATATTTAGAAATGTTGCGCTGTACTCATTTAGTCCCTCGTTGAGAAACAACAATTTCATAGAAGAGGGAACAATCAGAGAAGCATATTCAGCAGAGCGAGAGAGGTGATGCTGCCCCTCTGCTCTGATGAGACCTCACTTGCAGTGCTGTCTTCAGCTGTGTGACTCCCAGCATGAGAGAGATACAGCCGTTGGAGCAAGTCCAGAGGAGGGCCACAATGATCAGAGGGCTGGAACACTCCTTTCATGAAGACAGACTGAAAGAATTGGGGTTGTTCAGCCTGGAGAAGGCACTGGTGAGAACTTATAACTACATTTCAATATCCAAAGGGGACCTACAAGAAGGCTGGGGAAGGACTATTCACAAGGGCTTGTAGCAACAGGATGAGGGGCAACAGTTTTAAACTGGAGCAGGGTAGATTTAGATTGGACATAAGGAGGAAGTTCTTGACAATGAGTGCAGTAAAATCCTGGAACAGATAGCCCAGGAATGTGGTTGATGCCCTGTCCCTGGAGACATTCAAGATCAGACTTGATGTGGCCCTGGGTACTCTGATCTAGTTAGAGTTCTTCCTGCTGACCAGATGGGCGTTGGAGTAGACAACCTTTGAAGGTCCCTTCCAAACCACTTGTTGCCATTTAAGCTTTCCCAGAGCTCACAAGCCCAATGGAATGAAACTTAGGATGCCTCTACAAATTAGAGTAAAAGGGGGTAAAACATCCAAAGAACAACCTTGCACTGATTTGGAAGTTAAAAAGAAAACTTTAACAATCAATAAAAGGTATTTAAGGTAAAGGAAGGTTACAGAGATGTAAAGGAAAGTTACAGAGATGTAAAGGAAGGGAGTAGATGCAGACACATATACAAAACCAAGTTGGATGGCAGTGAATTCTCTGGGCTGAGATGGATTGTCCTTGGATTCGGGAGGTAGCAGAGCTGACCATGTGATAGCAGAGCTACTGCAGCCCTCTGAGCATCTTCATGGCCTACTCCAGACCCTCTCCAACAGAAATCCTGGACAGGTTTCTTGTATGATTCAAACAAGCGCTGATGCAACTTCTGAGTACCACTCCTTTTATGACTAAATCTTATGGAGAAACTGAAGAAACTGGCATTCAGCACTTCCTCAGAAGAGTGAGTTAGAGAAAAATTATATTTTGAGAAGAGAAAGAACTTCTACCTCACACAAAAGTTAGTGTTCCATTAGGATTTAAAATTTAATTAGAATTATTATAGCATTCTGTCTGCAGGAATGTGTTTCAGTGACTATTTTAAGGTGCATAATAGGGTATACCTAAAGGAAATGCTTTTTTTTTCTTTCTATTCAATTTAATTTGGGTGTGCATAGTTCTCCCTGATGGTTTAGAGAAAAGATATAGGGCTCTTTGTATTCTTTTCAACAGTGATGTTTCTTTCCTTCAGACTTTGAATTCTTGATCCAAGCTCCCAGTCTCTGAACTATGTATTTCTCTACACTTCAAGCTGTTCACAAGGTTTCTAATAAAGTAAACTTGACTGACAAATGTTATGTTGAGAAATGACTCTAAGGACTGACATGCAGACTGCTTTCAGGAGCTACATCTACAGCAATAAATGAAATAAGCCCAGGAGAAATTTTGAGCCCCATCCCATGGAGCCCATTTTCTCACCTTTATCATCCTCCTGAAACAGTTGTGTGCAGTTTGCAGTCCTCCAGACAATGCCCATGCACGGCTAAGGACATCACAAAAGCGTGAAAGCATTCGTAGTAGGTTCCATGGATGAGGCTAATTTATCTTTAGGGAGAGAAGAGAGTTCAGCTGTATGGGTACGAGCCTCTCACTCTCTGTCCTATGCAATGGGACAGATTTAATTTATCTGTCTGACTCAGCCAAGTTTAGGCAAGGTCAGTATTACCACAGGCTGCAGCTGGGACAGAGCCCAGCAAATTCAAATTTTAAGTCTATTAAATACAATTTGGTTCTCTCATAAAACACTTGTGAGAAGTAGGTGTTTCTAAAGGACAATTCAAAGAACTTACATTAAATGCTTGAGGGTAGACAACATGAGTGTTGTGTCGTCTCAGCTACTTGAAGGGATGTGAGCTTTCATTGCCCTGGATATCTTGACAGTGCAAGAAGCGTAGCAACAGCCATTTGCAATGAATTGAGAGGCATTTCTCTACCTATGGTCACAAAGTTACTGACAAGGAGATACATTCTGCACACTGCCTACACACCCCAAAAGATTTATGAGTGTGCAGATCACATCCCAAAGCACAGCACTAACAGGCTCTAAAACATCCTGATGTCTTATTAATAAGTTAATTGAATTCCACTGTAGTTCTCTCAGTATTAATGCGTCTATGCTTGTCATTGACTGATAGACAGAGATTAATACAGAGATATTTTAATAGCTTCTTACAGGAGCAGATGAATATCTATATCTAAATTATCATAAAAGGAGAAAAATTATTTGGGGAGTGCAACTCAAATTAAGAGGAAGTTGATAGGGTAACCAGTGCTATCGAAGTTTGGGCTTTTTTTATGTCAGGGGAAAAATGTGGGTTGACTTCAAGAGGACTGGACTCATAAGCTACGATTTATAGCAGCAATTATCCTTAAAATAATCTCACTAGGAGACTGCAGCACTGCCTTTAGCAGCTGAACATCTCAAAAATGAGGAATGAAGGCTGACTGGCAGAGAAATGCACTGCAGCAGTGACAGGAGGCTTTCACTACCCTGCTGGGTTTGTGGTGGGTTTGTGGCTGCTTATGGTAATTTTAAGCATTGAGTTGGATGTCCTCAGCTACACAAGCTGTCAGATATTCCTCTGGGATTTCTGTTTTATGTCCATAAAATTGTGACTGAGTCAAACCCAAGCTTTGATTGCTCAAGGAATGCAATGCAAAACAGCAGAGCAAAACCCAAGATGGCATGACAGACGATCATAAAACTCTTATGCTGGTGAGTGATGGAATAAAGGGCTCAGAGTGAAGGACTACAGTCAAAGCATGTGCCCCCAGCCAAATAATAACAGATTATAATCCTTCCTTACAAGGATTGCACTGAGAGTGAAAGAGTTTTCCCAAGGCAAATCCACAAGTAACTGAGAACAAATCCAACCATCAATAACTTTATTGTCTTGTGACTCAAGACATTTGAGAAACACTTTGCCTGCCCAAAACATGTCTCTGCAGAGTAAATGCACAAAATAGATCAAGCTCCTGGGCCAGGAGCAATAAAGCCATCAGAAAGTATGGCATGGAAGGATTGATTTATCAGCAGATAATTTCCTACATGCAGAGGTTCTTTCAAAATTGCACATAACTTTGAGAGGACTCCTATCTCCCTCTCGACTTCCTCGTGTGACAGGTGCAGAAGTATAATACGAGAAAAGTAAGTTTGACTTTGAAAAACTTTTTCATAGAGACCTTGGAGTCCATGCACAAAGGTAGCAGGTCCCTTGAACTGTGCACTTTGCCCACTTTTACCTCCTCATTCTCCAGATCTCTCTGCTGAGCTGATGAACAAACCACAAGCCCTCCAGTGGACAAAATAATGCATTCCAATTGTGTATATGATTCTGGTCCACCTTTAAAATGCTGCAGCTGATCAGACAGGTTTTGTCCTCTTCACTATAGCCATGGCTGTGATCTGGGATCAGAGTTGGCAGTCCAATATCCAGAGAATGCTAGGAAAAAATATTGGAAGGACCTGGTCACTCAGAACACACTTGGAGAGATCTGTACTACTGGACAGTGTAGCAAAAATTTCCAGTGTATTTGCAGAGCTCCTAAAGTGCACTCTCTGAGTCTGTATTCCAGGACAAGAAAAAGAGACACTCGTAACACCAGGACAACAGAAGAGATCCTGGATGAAAGGCTTTGTCTCAGCAAAACTCCTCTATATTTTCCCATCAAAGGTATTGATTATCTGTCATCCAAAATGTCCTTAGTGGCTCACAACAACTACTTTGAAAGGCATTACCATTGAAAGTGGACACCCACAGTGAAGGGCTTAGAGGAGAAGAGGGATGAAAAATTAGCAAGTAACTACATGTAGTCACTCTGTGGACTTTAAAAGCCTGTTCCACTCTGGTTTTCTCATTTCACAGATCTCCTTCCCCAGATCCATTCCTGACACCTGTTCTATGTGTGGGAGCACAACAGAAATATTTTCTGTGTCCTTTTTCCCTTCTGTCCTTCACAACTCTGGCTTTCTGCTCTCTGTGGGAAAGCACCACTCTTCCAGGTGCCTAGAGATAACAGGGACAGGCTGCTAAAGAAGAGGTTTCACAAGTTAGAGTTCATTGCTACAGGGCTGACACCCAGGTCAGGATGTGGCTGTACAATTTAGAGAGAAGGGAAGGTTTGTAGTGAATGTATTTACTAATCACAACACATGGAGGGGTCAGAGCCTGTGGTGAGGAAGCTGAAGGGTTTATTTACAGTTGCAGCCCTGTCATACACTCACAAGAATTTAGGCATTAGAATGAAAATGTAGGCTAATTATTATTATTAAACTGCATCTCAGGGTTAATGGCTGTAAGGTAAAGACAAGACTGCAGAGGCTCCAGGGTAAAAGGCTGCCTCTTGATTCAGAGGTATTAACTTCCAATCCTTTTAAGATCATACTCTCATTACAGTTTCCACAGTCTTAACTTGTTTTTTCATCAGTTCAATTATGGAGTCATTCAGACTGCTTCTCTGAAAGAAAAGTCAATTATACCCAATTTGAAAGTTCTGTGGGGTTTTATGTTTGGTTTTATTATTTGTTTGGGTTTGTGGTTTTTTGGAGGGGTTAATTTTGGTTGGTTGGATGGGTTTGGGGGTTTTTTGGGGGGAGGTGTTCTTTTTGGTTTTGTCTTTGTTTTTGGTTTTGTTTTTGTCTTTTTGTTTTTGTTTTCTTGCAAGTGAAAACGCAAAGCACAGTAGGCAATATATCTAGTCACAATATCCTTCATAAAAAAGTCTCATTGCAAGAGGACATAGCCATTCAATATGCTACTTTACACTTGCAATTAAGGCTGCGTCAGACTGTAGAGCTCCAAATGTAATGCTGGGTTAGAGAAGTGAGAACAGTGTTGAAGCTCTCTCCATCTTTTCTTGTAGTAAAGAAGTTTGCATGTCATAATGTTTCCATGGTCAAGAAAATAAACTAGAAGTCAGTATTTGGGGTTCTCATACCACAGTGATTTACCACATCAGTGCATCACCCTGCCTTTGCCTGAAAAGTACAAAGATGGTAGCTCCAACTATGCTCCAATGAGCTCCAAAGCTGAAGTCCATGAGGTGAAGCAAGGCATTTACATTCCTCTGACAAAGGAGAATATGCAACCATTCAGAAAGGCAGTTATTCCACTGTCTGTTTTTTCATATAACCAGCCTAGAGAAGAGTTCCTATAGCTTTTGTGGTAAGAAGCATTTGCTTCCACTTAAGCCAAAGATCCATTCAGGCATTTGCATAGTCCTATTTACAAGCATATTCAATATGCTACTTTACACTTGCAATTAAAGCTGAGAATATCAGTGACATTGCATCAGACTGTCTGTAGAGTTGCAAATGTAACACTGGGTTAGAGAAGTGAGAAGAGTGTTGAAGCTATCTCCATCATTTCTTATAGCAAAGAACTCTGCATGTGTTATAATGTTTCCATGTTCAAGAAAATAAACTAGAAGTCAATGTGAGTGGGGTTCTCATACCACAATGATTTGCCACGTCAGAACACCAAGGCCAGACCTTGACGGGGGCACTGCATCACCCTGCCTTTACCTGAAAAATGCAAAGATGGCAGCTCCAGCTATGCTCCAATGAACTCCAAACCTGAAGTCCCCCAGATGAAGCAAGACATTTACATTCCTTTGTCAAAGGAGAAAATGCAACCATTCAGAAAGGCAGTTATTCCACTGTCTCTTTTCTCATATAACTAGGCTAGAAAATAGTTCCTATAGCTTTTGTGGTAAGAAGCATTTGTTTCCACTTAAGCCAAAGATCCCTTGTCTTGGTAGGCCTAAATAGGTTTATATATGTCCTGGCTTGCCCAGAAGTGTTCCCTGCTTCCCCTCCTTCTGTGGAAGCAACTGTGGGACAGAGGACAAAAGCTCTGGCTGCACCTAATATGGTCAAGCATGGCAAAGTGCCATCTTGATTGGCCACTGGGTCCAAAGGCTCATTAGTCTCAGGCTGTATGGATGAAAGGAGTTGAGCAGGGAGCACAAGGGGTGCTCTGCCATTGTATCCGTGCTTGCTTACTACCTCAATGCATCCTGAGCGGTGTGGAACTCCAACGACCAGGAACAGCCTCTAAAAACCACCATGTAATCAGCCTGCACAGCCACCATGACACCGTGCTGAGACTGCACATGGCATTGCATCCTGCCTGCACCTGAAAGCCTCCTGCCAAGACAGAAAGTCCAGGAGATAATACAAATCGTCCAGAGAGCCAGGACTAGGTCAGAGATTGTCTTGCCTCCTTTCCCCAGCACCCAGAAGTCTGGGAAACTCCAAAGCCTCTAACAGCTTTGAGGTCACTGACAGCAACCCCTCCACCTGCTTTGGGTACTGTCTGATAATATTTTGTGAGTAAAGACTTAAAGCCTCTTGCAATCACTAATTGCCATAAGCAGAACAGAGCCTCCTGCGTCCATCCAGTGGATAAGTAGGATAATGAACTGCAAGCAGTATATTGACTGTTAAAACCTTCTCTTCCAGTGAAAATGTTTGCCTTTGCTGGGTACCTATTACAGTGTTCCAGTTTTGCCTGTTCCCTGTGTGTATAAATTTCCAAACCCTGCATTTGGACCCTTGTAACTAATTTTCTGGTGAGGTTTAATATTAATAAACAATGTTCATAGTTATTAACAATCTCTTCCTGGATATCAACATTAATATCCATTGTCAAATTTGCATCATTCATACCACCCCTCCAGGCACTTGCATAGTCTTATTTACATGAGTGTGCACACATCAAGCATGCCTACACTGCAGACTAAGCCCAGGGCTATCACACACCTGAGTGACTGGGTTCAGGAAACCTAGAACACTCCATCAGATTTGTCAGCCCTAGGTAGCACTACCGGAGTCTGCGCTGGTGTAGATGTCCCCTGAATCATGAACCCTGTCATGACAGCCTCTGTGTGCAAAAGCAGGCTGAAGTGCAGACTGTCTCTGGGAGCTTACAGTCAGAAGGAGATCAAATGGACCCTGATGTCCTCCACTGTTGTGAAGCATGCAAAAAAATTAAACTCAGGAAAAGATTTAGTGAAAGAGAATGATGAGGGAGATGTACATGGAAAGGAAGAGGTCATCATGCCTGTCTTTTTCAGCCTTTATCATGCAAGGCAGTGGCTCACAAGGTTTGGGGTTGCATTCACTCTCTCTATTGGGCATTGTGATTGGGGTTTTAAAATTTTCCCTGGGCTGTTCGTACTGAAATAAATAACATTTTATTTAAACTTCAGCATGACGAGACATGGTCCCAGTAAACAGTAATAGACCTTTGACATCTGATGACAGACAGAAAGACAGGGCTGTGTTTTTCATATTAAAACACAAACTCCATAATTTTCGTTTACAGGCTATTTACATTAGGAAATGAAACGTCAGAATATGGTGTTTTATTGCAGCTTAGCTGTCTGTTTTAAATCTGGTGAGCAGCTGCCCAAAATGCAGGCTCTCTGCAGGCTTTGCAGCCTTGGCCAGGTGTTTACAATAAGCAAGAGCTATTGTAGCCCACAGAAGATGAGAAGATAGCTTCAGTGTTTTGGCCAATGGCTAACTTTACACTATCCCATTGCAGGACAAGTTGGTAGTGTTTGGCCTGCTATAATAACTCATGTCAGCAAGGGTCGGATAAGTGAGTTTTGAAATGCTGTCTTGAGATCCTCTCTTCTAACAACATATAGAAAAGAAGCAAAAAAACTCACACAAACAAAAACACCAAAATACTAAAATCATTTAGGCTGGAAAAGGCTTTTAAGATGTCCAACCATTAACAGAACACTACCACCCTGTTTCTAAACCCTGTTCCTAACCACCATGTCTATATGTCTTGTAAATACCTCTATGGACAATCCCAGGCTCACAGGATGTCAGGGGTTGGAAGGGACCTCCGGAGATCACTGAGTCAATCCCCCCTGCCAGAGCATATAATCAGGTCACACAGGAACACATCCAAATGGGTCTTGAAAGTCTTCAGAGAAGGAAACTGCACAACCTCTCTGGGCAGCCTGTTCCAGTGCACTGTGACCCTTACAGTAAATAAATTCTTCCTCATGTTGAGGTGGAACTTCCTGTGCCTTGGTTCATACCCACTGCCCCTTGTCCTTTCACAGATCACAACTGAGAAGAGTTTGTCCACTCCCTCTGGACCTTCAGCCTTCAGATATTTATAAACATTGATTAGATCCTCTCAAGTCTTCTTTTCACCCAACCAAAAAGCCTCAGGTCCCTCAGCCTCTCCTCATAGGGCAAGTGCTCCAGACCCTTAATCACCTTCGTGATGATCCAGCCTCTTCCCTTTTCCAGTGCTTGAGGACTTTTGCAGTGAAGACATTTTTCCTAACTTGAGACCGCTTCATTCTGTTACTGTTTGGGAGAACAAACCAACACCCATCTCACAGCAGTCTCCTTTCAGGTAGCTGTAGAAAACCGTAAGGTCTCCTAAATCTCCTTTGCTTCAGACTAAATACCCAAGTTCCCTTCAGCCACTCCTCATAGATTTGTTCTGTAGACACTTTGCCAGTTTTGTTGTCTGGATCCAACTCCAGCACTCCAACACCTTTGCTGCAGTGAGGGGAACTGAAACAAGCAAATAAGCAAGCAAGCAAGCAAAAGAACCCCTTTATTTCCAACCAAATCCCACCAGTTCCAAAGACCTGAAGTAAGTATTTCACAGACCTAGAGAAATTTGTCTCTGCCTTGAGCCAATCCTGGCAATGCTTAGGCATCTCTGCCAGTTCAGTAACTCCTAAAGAAAAATTTCTCAACAGCCCTAATCTTTGCAAACATTTCTGAGAAAGCTGTGACTGGCTAGGTTTAGACTGGACATTAGGAAAAAACCAATCACTGAAAGAGTGGTCAAGCATAGGAACGGGCTGCCCAGGGAGGTGGTTCAGTCACCAACCCTGGCTGTGTTTAAAAGCTATTTGGATGTGGTGCTTGACGATATGATACAGGGTGAACCTTGCAGAGTAGGGTTATAGGTCGGACTTGGTCATTCTGAGGGGCTTTTAAAACCTGAATGTTTCTGTGATTCTGTAATTTAGTTTATCACTGCTTTCAATCAAACTATGCTATGGGCAGTTCTGTTCTGTTTATCTGAACTTTTGAACAATATATTTTTTTGATTTAGTTTTCTGGCCATTATTGTTGTTTCATTTCCAAAGTAATTTCCATTCAACACAGAATCATAGAGTCACAGAATAAGACAATCATAGAATCAACCAGGTAGGAAAAGACTTCCAAGATTATCCAGCCCAACCTATCACCCAGCCCTAGCCAATCAACCAGACCATGGCACTAAGTGCCCCAACCAGGCTTTACTTCAACACCTCCAGGCACAGCGACTCCACCACCTCCCTGGGCAGCCCATTCCAATGTCAATCACTCTCTCTGGCAAGAACTTCCTCCTAACATCCAGCCTAGATCTCCCCTGGCACAGCCTGAGACTGTGTCTCCTTGTTCTGTTGCTGGTTACCTGGCAGAAGAGCCCAACCCCACCTGGCTACAACCTCCCTTCAGGTAGTTGTAGACAGCAATGAGGTCTGCCCTGAGCCTCCTCTTCTGCAGGCTGCACACCCGCAGCTCCCTCAGCCTCTCCTCACAGGGCTGTGCTCCAGGCCCCTCACCAGCCTTGCTGCCCTTCTATGGACACCTTCCAGTACCTCAACATCTCTCTTGAATTGAGAGGCCCAGAACTGGACACAGCACTCAAGGTGTGTCCTGACCAGTGCTGAGTCCAGGGGCAGAATGTGTTCCTGCTGGCCACACTGTTCCTGATGCAGGCCAGGATGCCATTGGCTCTGCTACCCACCTGGGCGCACTGCTGGCTCATCTTCAGCTACTATCTACCAGCACCCCCAGGTCCTTCTTTGCCTGACTCCTCTCCAGCCACTTTTTCCCCAGACATTCTCAGACTGCTACCAGAACTGCTGTACAGCATTGTCAGTGTCCAACACTCTGATTAAGTTTGTTTAGATTTCCTAGGCACAAAGAGGGTAAGGTGTAACATCAAATTCACTAATGTGAAGATGGATTTCTGATTCAATAGTGCTAAAATTACATTGCACAGCAAAACATGAATGTAAGTTACACTTAGGAAAATGGATAACGTGCAATACGTAGCTCAGTAAGAATAGCAATGTCACTCCCATTTCTGATTCCCTACAATATGAGTCTGGGCATCCCCAGTTGCTGAAAATGAATAGATGGGCTGAAGCCAACTCACACCCATCACATTCTTCTAATAGTTTTTTAGTTTTCATCGTCTAGGTAGAGCTGGGACACATATTCACTCTTCCCATGATGGTCTGGCTAACTCAGGGAGACATTCACGCTCCTATGAACTCAGGGAGAAATGTTTACACCACCAGATGATCCACTCAGCTGTTACTAGCTATTTATCTAAAACAAAGGGCACCCTCAGGTTCTCTTTCTGTGTTGAGAGGAAATTCAGATCCCTTGCAGCAGCTGAGATCAGTCAAGCACCACATTATTTCTTGAGCTCTGTGGGCAAATTGTCCTTACCCATCTTCTCTGAGCCTTCATCAGTTTTAGGGGTTTATTGGTCAGTCACAAGTGTCAGAACAGATATGTTTAAAAACGCAATCCATTTTCTGGAAGCCAGGATGGAAAAAAAATACTTCACACCCTGAAGACACAGGGAAGACTTTACCTTCATGACTTGTGCAGCACCAAAAAAGGGGAAAGAAAATATCAAAGGAGGAGATTGTGGAAGAATCCTTAATATATTCAATATGGAATTATATTAAATCCAAACAGAATTATTTCATTATTACCAGCTTTTATTGGAATATTCTCTTGGTAACAGACTATTTCTTATGCAACTGGATATTAGGTTTCAAGCTAGAAAGAAAATGCAGATTCTCTTGAATATATGTATTGGCCAATAATTGCTACCTAGTGAAGAAAAGGGCGGAGGGGGAGGG
>VWYK01058114.1:37500-55849 GCA_013399775.1 Semnornis frantzii | reverse complement strand
GAAGGAAGGAAGGAAGGAAATGTATGACAGTGAACACAGCCTTTCAAACATATTCTTAATCTGATGTAATCTTTCTTTCTCCAGGCATTGACTCTTTGCCATGTCTGCTGTGCTGAAGGTATGAAACAAAACAGCCATCAGAAATAAAAGAAAATTATGAAATTTTGCTCTGAAAAACAGCTCTACTGAATGCTACTGAATATAGTACTCCTATATGCAGCAGACCTGCCTGTGTCAGTCAGATCCTCTCTCAAGTGATTAAAACAAGCTGTCACTTTCAGAAGAGCTGACACCACCCAGAAAACGATTTACATAATGCAGCAGGAGGAGAAGCTATTCATTATGTTTCTGCTGTGAATAAGATTGCAATATGGGCTGACCACTCAAATATTCTCCCCTGAATGGAGATCTGAGCCTCCCCTCTCAGCTCCAGGTAGAGGTTGTAGTGCTCATGTCCCTGCAAGGTACCACTGTGGTGTATCCTCAGGGTGCAGGGCCAGGCCAGGGCATCCAAAATGTAAAGTCAGGTGACAATGAAAGGCCACAAGAAGTACCTGCAATTTGGGCTTACATGTTGTAAATCTGAGCAAAGCACTAAACACCATGAACATCTGGCCTGGTGCATACAGTCTGGCCAGTCTGAGCCCTGTGTTTGTTTGAGGAGCACCTCTTATTCCATATATATCAGAGCTATGTAGTAACATAGCAGATGCTTTCCAGGTAGCACTCTAGGCCACTACCTTTTCTACGGCAGCAAACAAGTCCATTTGCCTCTGAGGAATAGATAGAAGTGCCAGGAGGTACAAGCACAAAGCTATCTCACCCAGATTCTAAGTCTTTATTCATCTTTGGCACTGCTTGCAAGTTCACATCTTGAAAAACCTTTTGCTTCCATCATATTTTATTGCCCTGGATATCTTTACAGTTTCCTTAGTCCTTCTGTGCACACTCAATTTATTTCTGTGCTTCCTCCTTTCATTCCTTCCATTCCTTCCCACACCTTCCCTTTCAGAAAGATCATCCTGAAGAGATATTCATCTGTGAGTCTTGCTGTGTCAGTGTGTTCTACATGTCCCATTTTATTGATTTTTCAGTCTTAGAGATGGGTTTCCAAATCCTCTTTTGAAATCCTAATATGTAGCCTGAATTTCAAGATTGTAAAGCTCTCTATAGATCTCATTGAGATGTGAAATAAACACCCCAGGAGCATGGTCTGGGAGAATAGAGTAGAGTAGTAGAGTAGTTTAGGTTGCAAAAGATCTTTAAGATCATCAAGGTCAACCATTAACCCAACACTGCCAAGTGACCACTAAGCCATGTTCCTCAGCACTACATCTACAAGTCTTTTAAATACCTCCAGGGATGTTGGCTCAACCCTGGGCAGGTTGCTCCAACGTTTCAGAACCTTTTTGGTGAAGATTGTTTTCCCAATATCCATTCTAAGCCTTTGCTGGTGCAGCTCAAGGTCATTTACTCTTGTCATACTACTTGTTGCTTGGGAAGAGACCCTTCAGCTCCTCAATGTCCTTCTTGCTGTGAGCAACCCAAAATTGAACACAATACCTGAGCTTCAGTCTCACCACTGTTGAGGCAGCTGGGTTGTTCAGCCTGGAGAAGAGAAGGCTGAGAGGAGACACTGGTCTCTAGAACTAGATTGTAGTGACATGAGGAGCATCTTCTTCTCCAGCATAAGAAGTGACAGGACAAGAGGAAATAGCCTCAAGTTGCACCNAGAGTAGTAGAGTAGTTTAGGTTGCAAAAGATCTTTAAGATCATCAAGGTCAACCATTAACCCAACACTGCCAAGTGACCACTAAGCCATGTTCCTCAGCACTACATCTACAAGTCTTTTAAATACCTCCAGGGATGTTGGCTCAACCCTGGGCAGGTTGCTCCAACGTTTCAGAACCTTTTTGGTGAAGATTGTTTTCCCAATATCCATTCTAAGCCTTTGCTGGTGCAGCTCAAGGTCATTTACTCTTGTCATACTACTTGTTGCTTGGGAAGAGACCCTTCAGCTCCTCAATGTCCTTCTTGCTGTGAGCAACCCAAAATTGAACACAATACCTGAGCTTCAGTCTCACCACTGTTGAGGCAGCTGGGTTGTTCAGCCTGGAGAAGAGAAGGCTGAGAGGAGACACTGGTCTCTAGAACTAGATTGTAGTGACATGAGGAGCATCTTCTTCTCCAGCATAAGAAGTGACAGGACAAGAGGAAATAGCCTCAAGTTGCACCAGGGAAGGGTTACATTGGACATTGAGGAAAGAAATCTTCACTGAAAGGGTCACTGGGCACTGGAAGATGCTGCCTGAGAGAAGTGGTGCAGCCACCGTCTCTGGAGGTGTGTAAAAGACATTTGGACGAGGAGCTTAAGGACATGGTCTACAAGCTTTGTACAGGGAAATCTCAGGTTGCAGCTGGGCTTGATGATCTTAAGGTCTTTTTCAGTCAGGCAATTTTGTGTGGTTCTACATAATTCTGTGAGTACAGAGGAATGATAATGTCCCTAGTCCTCCTGGCCACACTGTTTCTGGTACAAGAGGTGTAACAGATGAGATTTTTTTACCCTTCTAGATTGTAATTGTTTAACTATAGCTGCAAGACACTGCAGCAGGGCCTCTGTGAGGTTTCTGGCTATTAAAACAACAAAACAAACAAACCAACCAACCAACCAAAATAAAACAAAGGGGAGAAAGACAAACAAAAGAAACCAAAACCAAACCAAAACAAAAGCAACAAAAAAACACAAACCATATGATGTCTTTTAGTGTCACTATAAACTTGAGTGGCATTTTAGGACTTAAAGAGATAGTTGACATCTCAGACATTTCCTGTCCGCCCTAGCAAGAGACAGGGGCAACACGGCACTGGAGCCCATTGCTGGGGGTGGGAAGGGTTAGGGGCAAAAGAATCAACCAGTGCTTCTCTGCTGGCCTTGAGTTTTGTCTTCCGCTATTTGGCAACAACTTAGAAAAGATGAAAACCCCAAGGTTCAGAAATCAGGCTTCCTGTGGAGAGAGGTCATGGAGGGTTGCTGAACACATACAAAAGTCCTGGCTTAACTAAGTGCTACCTAGTTCTCAGTATCAGACAAGAGAGTCTGTTGCAGCTGTGGGAGAGCTGCCCACCAAGTAATTGTCTGGGAACAGAATTTCTATAAGCACTTTGGGGTAGTCAGAAAAGGAAGAAGGGATACGAGAGATGAGAAATGTCACTGAGTGTATGAAAACGACGCTTTTTGACACATAGGATTTGCATCTCCCAGAAACTGACAATGGCTAATGAGGCAATCCAAAGGTTAAACAGGGGCCTGAAGGTCTCCTTGAACTGTTAATTGTCAGTCACTGAGGTAGATTCTTTCAGCTCACGAAAAACATAACTGTCCTTTATTTCATATTGCAGTAAGTCCAAGTTTAATTCTCTTGTTACCAAGTTACTTTATACGGCTCTGTTGCTTTTACATTGTCAAGTTTTTACCTTGATGCATGCTGTACTAATCATGCTTTTATTATGTATTTTTAGATCCTTCCCACAGTGCTCAGAGATCGTGGGGCTTTTTTAGCCCAGAATATCAATAAAGCTTACTGCCAAAGCTCCTGATAGAAATACTGCATCTACTTATTCTGATCATCCCTTGGAAAAATTAAATTGTTGCAATGCGAGTGCAGAGCAAGGTTCAAGGTCCACTGCATATGAAAATGGAATTGATTACTCCCAATGAATAGAGGCTTGCAGCTCTTAAGAACATTATACAATAAATATGTTGGCATATACTATGCGCTTGGCATGCTAAGTAGTTTATTAAACTACACCCTGCAGCATGTTTTAATGAAATGCTGACAGCTTGGCATCTTATTGGATAACTGCTTTCAGTGGCATTGGTCACAGCTGACAGATGTTAAGGAAGGCTTACAAAGTATTCGATAAGATGGTAGCTCCTTCATGACTTTCTGCTCTGTGTTGCTACATTCTTGGAATTTATGCTGGCCAGCAATTAGAAATCAATAAGAAGCACATGGCATTCCTCCAGTTCAGCATCTAGAAACCCCTGTCTCTTAAGCTCCCACAATAAAATTGCACACAGAGTATTTTTCCTAAAGAGCTTGTCGTTACCTGTTAAAGGGGTGCCGTCAGAATCCTGAGTTAGGTGAGGCATTGTTGACATTCATCCCTGCCTGCAGCAGCTAAACACCACATGGTTGTTCACTCACTCCTGCTGCCCCTCGCTGGGATGAGATTGAGTCTACTCCTTAATGTTTGTATGTTGCATCTCTTCCTTGATGGTCTGAGGTGTCATGGACCCATGGGGCTCTTTTTCACCCTTATGTTGTCAGTCCAGATCCACCTGAGCCACTTCAGTCTTAGCAGCCTGTTCCACTCACTGGCTGTTTTGCTCTTCAGTGGCCCAACTCTGGGGTATGTGGGTACATGATGTAATTTTACAACCAGATTCTCTATCCAAGCAGGAATATCTTGCTACAAGTCAGCAGGCCAGATAGGTTTACCTCCTCACTGCCAGTTGGTCTGCTTCCATCACTGCAACCACCCCCACAGATCCTTTGCCACCATCCATGAGTCAGTATAAAGTACTGGTAATTTTTCTCATTCAGCAGTACTTAAAGCCAGCTGGATGGCTTTTACCACTGTAAACTGACTTAAATCACCTTCAGCAATACCTAAAGCCAGCTGGATGCCTTTTACCTCTGTAAACTGACTCAATTCACCTTCAGCAATACCTAAAGCCAGCTGGATGCCTTTTACCTCTGTAAACTGACTCAATTCACCTTCAGCAATACCTAAAGCCAGCTGGATGCCTTTTACCTCTGTAAACTGACATAACTCACCTTGTGCTTAAGGAGTTTCTGCAACTTGTGTGATGCTCCACTCAGCAACCTTTCACTTTGATGTTTTCTTACAATACAACAGGATTTACGAGTAAGCAGAGCATATTACTTTTCATTTTCTGTTAGTTCATTATACAACGGAGTCTCTTCAGCATGCTACTCCTCTAGAGATAATCTGAAATTTTTGCCTTCTAGCCAATCCATCATCACTTCCAAAATTCCTGGGCAAAACCAAATATCAAAATATCTAAGAAAGTTTGTCTGCTAGTTGGTGGAGAAATAACTGTTGTCTCGATGGCCCCATCCATTGGCTCCCAATGCTCATCTTGACATTTTATTTCTGAAACTGGATCTTCTGTGCAGGTCCCTTGACCTTATTTTGATTTATAGCAAAACTGTCCTTCGGAGAGTTTTCTTCCATTTCTCAAAAACTCCTTTTCCTATGTTGCTCTATATGATGATGTCATCAACATATAGGAGGTGTTCCAGAGCTTTGTCCCATTTCTGTGCAGTCTGGAGCAGTCCATGGCAAATGGTGGGGCTGTGTTTCCACCTCTGGGGCAGTCGAGTCCGGATGTATTAGGCACCCCTCCAAGTGAAAGTAACCTGTGGCCTGCTCTCTGCTGCCAAAGGGGTTGAGAACAGTGCATTAGGGTGCACTTGTGGTGCACATCATGGAGGCAGACATGCCAGTTTGAGGCTAATTGGAATATTTTAATGAGTAAAATTATGACTGTGAAAAGAAAACAATGGTGATGTCTACTTCACTCACAGGTTTGCTGAGGTATATAACAGCAAGGACTCAAACATAGATAAGAGAGCCTGTCTGTCGGAGTCTGTCAGTGTCTGTGTTTTCTCCCTGGGGTTCTGCTATTCTCCTGGGATCTGTGTAACCCAACTAATCATTCTGCTTCTAACCCCCCTTACTGATCCTCCCAACTCACCTTGCAGGTAAGGCAGACTCTGGGATAAGGTAGAGAAGTGGAAGGGTGGTTGGGAGTCCCTCCTGGGACTCTGATTTCTGGAAGGGGTATTGTGTTTCTGTATTGCTTTTAACTTGTGTATAACTGTATATAGCTGTAAATATTTGTGATATATTGTAAATATCTGCCTGTATATTGTGCTAAGTTTTTAATATAAAGCTTCATTCCTTAACTTCCAGATGGCCGAGTCTAGTCTGGGTGAATGCATTGCAGGGGGGAAAGCAGGTAGCTCCCAAACCATCACAGCAGGGAATTAGTGTGGCAGAGTCAGGAATTATAAAAATAGAATTATTTTATTGCCTGAAAACCCCAACCCCAAGCTATATACAGAACTAGTTTATTTTTATTTACAGGCTCTAAATCAGTTGGGAAAGTCTTCAAAGGATGTTATGGACAAATGTAGAGATTTAGGAAATCTGAAAATGGAAAAGGCTAAGCTACAAACACAGCTTTTACACCACTAAAACTAGGCTGAGCAGAGAATTAAGAGAACAGCAGACTTTACTCATGGAAGTGAGATAGGTATTCAGCAATGATGCCTTGCTGCATTTCTCTGCAGAAGCAGCCTCCTGGCAAGCAATATCTAGTACTTTGGATCCACATGGCAAAGGTCTAAAGTGGGTCAAAACCCCACCAAAGTCAGAAGTGTCTCAAGCACTTCTTCCATGAGTGGGATGATTGTGGAATAATGCTACCTCAGCAGCAGCAGGGGAGAGCCAAACTACTAGGGTCTTCCCCAACAATTATAGCAACCAGGAAGTTGGCTGCGGTATGGTCCGAGAGTTGCTGAGTCTGGGTGGCACTGACAGCTCTCTCAAATGGACCCAAGGACTTGCCAAGCTTCCAAATTTGCACAGAACGGTGCAAAAGTGGAGGAGAACTGTCCAAAAGCAGGGATGGTGCGAAAAAATGAGCGCCATGTAAAAAGCAGGGGCCTTCCACGAGCGGGGATGGCCCAAAATGGGAACCCTCCAAGTGGGCACTCTGTCATGGCAGGAACTCTGGCAAGTTGGAAACGCTGCACTTTTCCCCTCACTCTATTGATGCTTTTCCAGTAAAAGTGTCCACTTGCCATTTTATACTGGGTGTGAAGAACCCAGGCAACCACCAGCCCGATTCCCAGCACAGCTTCCACATGGATTGGTACATGTGTGGAGAAAGGCGCCTATTGCTGTTCCCCCTTCAAGCCTGCAGGGTGGGGGAGAAGCAGTTTTTCGCACCTTCTTCTCCTCCCCATTCAAACCCCTGGAGATGGAGAGAGTGGGAGAAGGCAGAAATATGGAGTGCTCTACAACAGTGCACCACTTGGCTGCCTCCAGTTCATTTTGAAGCTCTAGCGTGTGTGGCAGAGCGGCACTCAGAAGCAGTTTGACAGTAGTCTACTGTGAGTCTCCACTACCCATTAGACTTTTGCAATGGCTATATGGGACTTACAGTGAGAGTGAGTTTTGCTGATCATTCTCCTTGGCTCTCCATTTGATGGAACAGCTTACAGGTGTCAGCTTTCAGATGGATTTGTTCTTTCTAAAATGTAAAATGGCAGTAAGAACAACTAATAGATGGAGTGACTCTGCCTTTAACCTGAGCCCTGCTTTGCTGGCTAGTGCAGAGGGCAATGTGGCTGAAGATGGAAGGAACAGGGAAGCTGTAAGGGCTACTCCTGGCTCCAGCAGTCTCTGAGCAATGGACAACACTGGTACAGAGCCTGAGACTGACCATACTTCTCCACTGCTTTCCTTTTTCCTGTATGCCTGAGGAAAAGGTTTATTCCTGAAAGCAAGATTAAAAAAGAAAAAATTCAACCAACCAAAAAAACATACTTTAATCACAGGTGAATGGTTTGCGACTGAAATACTTCCACAGTGGAAATAATCAAACTTTACAGACAGTTCTTCCTATCTTATATCCTCACCTGTTCCTAATCCTACCGTTACCTGAGGTCTCTTGCTAAAATAATGTTTTTTCTTACATTCACTGCATCAAGACTATAAATAAATAAACTGATAGCACCTCACCTCTCTTAGGATCACAGTTCTTTGAACAAGGAAAGGCTCAGATGTGGCTCTGATTCTTTATATTGTTGGTGCCACCCAGTGTTGAAAGACTGGAAGAGGCACTGCAAAGGCACACATCCGAGAAACCACGGGAGACTGACCAATACCTCTGGCGTGCATTCTGCACTGCCAAACTTGTGACTTGTCTGAAGATCCAAGTCCAGGGAAGAACCTGGAGATTAGGGTTTTATTTTTAATTTCAGATGCTGATTAAGATCGATTATCATGTAAATGCCTACGAGTGGTGGCTAGGTATTTAATATATAAATTACCTAGAGATCGCTTCAAGTTGTTCTACTCTGAGTGTGAACTGGAATGACTGGCTGGAGTAGATTCACTACACACCAAAATGCAGTGACACATGATGAAAGTGCAGTGCAGTGACACACGTGCCTGAAGAGCTCCTGTGTACAGGTTCCCGCAACCAGACACTGTCCTGTACTGCACACTGTGGTTTCTCTCCTTAAGTCTTCCCTTTTCCACGTGGCTGTTGGACTCATCACACTGTGATCTACCATGCCTGGCAATGAGGAAGAGGCCATTCCATCATGCTGCCAATATGAGGAATTCTGACAGCACTATGAAGAAGGAAATTGGCATCTCAGGCAGACTCTGTGAGCTGTTGAGTCCACACATAGCCAAAATGTTAATGATTAGGTTCCATTCCCAATAACTGACCTGTCTTTCAGGTAGACTAAAATTTTTTAAAGGATTTTAAATCTTTTACCACCTTTTCCATGTATCAGCCAGAGCTGTGCTTTAGGTGGGACTCTTTTCCAACCTACTTCCACCCATATCTGTTCATCAAAAAACATCCTTTCTCTGAAGATTTCATCAGAGAAAAAACGTGAAGAGAGTGACTGTGGGGGACACCATTCAGTGTTTTTGTGTGTGCCGAATGGATTTTAGGACTCATGCTGACAGAAAGGCTGAAAGTTCAGAAGCTCACAGGAAATACGCCTGGAACTCCTAGTATATAAGTTATGCCCATTCTGATGACTTATGCTCAAATCCAGTGTGTAAATGCTTATTCTTATGGATATGGATATATCCATATGGTTACCCTTAAATGTATGAACACTTACATCACCTGCAGTATGTGCACTGTTACAGATTCAGGTTGAAGGAAAATGGAGAACATCACCCTAGAGATTCAGAGGAAGAGTCCTGAGTTCATTCTTTTACAAATGCAAACCATATTTAACTTTTTGGAGGGCATTCAGTTCACTGAGCAGGGCAAGTGTGGTTCTGCAGATAGGAGGAGGCGTAGCAGTGCAAATAGTGGTTGCAAACCAAACCAACCAACCAAAGGTGCACAAAACATGCTACGAACTCTTTATATAGAAACTGTTACTAGATAAAGATGGCCTAGTGACAACCTGCAACCAAATCAAATCAAGTGTGGATGATACTGACAATGGTCCAAATGGACCAGCCCCCCTAATCATGAACCTGCCCCAGCACAACACATAGAATCACAGAATTGTTTACCTGTAAGATCACTGAGTTCAACCACTAACCTAACACTACCAAGTCTGCTGTGTCCCCCAGGGATTGGTACTGGGCTCAGTTCCATTCAACGTCTTTATCAATGACCTGGACGAGGGGATTGAGTCTAACATCAGTAAATTTACAGATGACACCAAGTTGGGGGGCAGTGTCGATCTCCAGGAGGGCAGGAAGATGCTGCAGAGGGACCTGGACAGGCTGGGTCAATGGGCTGAGGCCAATGGGATGAGATGCAACAGGACCAAGTGCAGCATCCTACACTTCGGCCACAATAACCCCATGCAGTGATACAAACTGGGAGATGAGTGGCTGGAGAGCAGCCTGGCTGAGACCTGGGAGTGCAGGGTGATGGCTGGCTGGGCATGAGCCAGCAGTGTGCCCAGGTGGCATGGAAGGCCATTGGCATCATGGCTTGTACCAAGAATAGTGTGGCCAGCAGGACTAGAGATGTAATTCTGCCCTTGTACTTGGCACTGGTGAGACTTCACCTCGAGCGCTGTGTGCAGTGCTGGGCCACTGAATTCAAGAAGGATATTGAGATGCTGGAGCGGGTCCAGAGGAGAATGATGAGACTGGTGAAGGGGCTGGAGGGAAAGTCTTATGAGGAGAGGCTGAGGGAGCTGGGATTGTTCATCCTGGAGCGGTCTTAGAGGGGTCCTTGTCACTCTCTATGACTACCTAAAAGGAGGTTGTAGTCAGGGGGAAGGTTGGTCTATTCTCCCAGGCAACTTGTGACAGGACAAGAAGGCATAGTCTGAAGCTGTGCCAGGGAAGTTTAGGTTGGATGTTAGGAAGCACTTCCTCACAGAAAGGGTGATTAGGACTGGAATGGACTGCCCAGGGAGGTGGTGAAGTCCCCATCCAGGGAGGTCTCTCTAAGGAGGAAGAAAAGATGTGGCACTTGGTGGCATGGTTTAGCTGATGTGGTGGTGTTAGGTTATAGGCTGGACATGATGGATCTCAGAGGTCTTTTCCAGCCTCTGGGATTCTGTGATTCTGTAAACCCAATGTCCCCAAGCATTGTGTCTACAGATCTTTTAAATAACTGCAGGGATGATGATTCGATCACTTCTGTGAGCAGCCTATTCCAGTGCCTGGCAACCCTTTGAGTGAAGAAATGGTTTCTAATGCCCAAGAAATGGTTTCTAATGCCCAAGAATTTTTTCCTAATGTCCATCTGCTCCCCCAGTGTTCCTATCCTAGATAGGATATCATATCTATTTTTGGGAGATACTTGAGGGGTTTATCCCTTTTCTGATGCTAGTAGCATTTTGCAGGCTGCTATGTTGGTTTATTTCCTTCTGAATTGAACTGAGCTGCCACCATGACACACGCCCTCCACGTCATGTTGAGCCTAGCAGCTCAGTTTGGCTTCAGATTTATATCCAGTGATTTGTATCTGTTTCCTACTTCAGTTTTGTTTTGATGTTAAAAGACAGCTGTAAAGCCACTCATACAGGGATGTGTACAGAGACAAGGAAGAAGTGTCCAGGTATTGAAACACGTGTCCTTTCCCAGTGTTATTTTTTTCTGGGTTTGGTGCAACTGCTCTGCATTTCACCTATCAAAGAAAGGAGCCAAGCACACTGTCACCTGTAGTGGAAACCACAGCTGATGAAATGGAAGCAAATAAATGCATCCTCATTAAGAAAAGGTACACATAAAAGAGTATGAGAAAACACTCAAGAGTGTACAAAGGTGGAGTTTTTTCTGAAACTCAATATAGGTCTGAATTAGGGTAGTTCCAATATCAGGGGCTACCATTTCCACCTTTTGAAGACCTCCTTATCCTCTTCTTAGTTCTTTCATATTACTTCCTCTGTTTTGACAGATGGAGCCATCCACAGTGTTCACCTGTCCAAAGAGAAGTTAGATCTTCTCCACTTGAACACTCTACTTCACTTCCAGGTCTTCTGGATACAAATAGTCCACTTGTAACTAACTTTGCTAAATAGTTTGTACCCTAAACTCCACCACAGGCCTTTTCTTAAAACACAGATTTTCAATGAAGTAGCCACAACTTTCCTTATAACGCACAAAACCATACCAGAGGATTTCTTCTCTTTCAGAAGTCCTGTACTTGGATTGTCCTTGCTTGTATTTCACTGATTGAAGTGTGACCTTAAACCAGCTCCTTCCACAGACATCATGACTTTGACTTTCTCTGGTGAAACCAGGCACCTCTAGTAGGATATGGTTCTTTCTCTGAGATTTTCTTCTCTTTTCCTGATTAATGCCAAGAGACAGGAAATTTTTCCTTTGAGTGTTTCATGAGGATGGTATAATCTATAACTTTAAGAATGATTTTGGGGATCAGTCATCCCAGCTGCAATGTTGCTCCATTACGATGAATTATCCTTTTGTGCAGTTTCAGCCATGTAACATGAATTCCCATGCGTATGATCCAGGGATTTGCATCTTGAGTGGTTATTGGTACCAGAATAGAATCACAGAATGCACTGGACTGGAAGGGACCTCTAGAGGTCATTGCTGCCAATTCCCCCTGAAGTAAGCAGGGACATCCCCAATTAGATCAGGCTGCCCCATGAAGCCTGACCTTGAATGTCTCCAGAGATAGGTTCTTAACCCACCTCCCTGGGTTATATGAGACAGGTGAGAGAGTATCACAGTGACTGAGTCACTAGAAGGAAGTTTATTCTCTCTTGAGCAATCAGTTGATAACTTCTTGCCTAAAATTGTGAGAAAAGACATCTGATCTAAGTGGGGTGCATGAGCATCTCTAAGCTTAGTACTGCCCAGTCCCCAGATTCCAGATCTAACTTTTCCCCATTTTTCTTTTCCCTTATTCCATATGGATCTCCACTCTTCCAGTGGCCACCATCTGCTACTGAGCGCCAGGGCTTGTGGAAGACGATGCTGTACAACAGTATTTGACTGGATTATTGC
The DNA here is from genome assembly GCA_013399775.1 of Semnornis frantzii. Taxonomy (NCBI): domain Eukaryota; kingdom Metazoa; phylum Chordata; class Aves; order Piciformes; family Ramphastidae; genus Semnornis; species Semnornis frantzii. The sequence continues at coordinate 43,552 of VWYK01058114.1, read as the reverse complement.
TCTGTGACAGGTCAGACAAAAAAACATGTTGTTGATTCTGGCTTATCAACTATTCTTGGATTGCCATAAGTTCTCCTTCATTCATTTGCACTTTCCAGTCACACTTTGCCTGTCCATAAATTCCTACTCTTTCCAGTTATAGAATCATAGAATCATAGAATGGTAAGGTTGGAAGGGACCACAAAGATCGTCCAGTTCCAACCCCGCACTACAGGCAGGGACACCTCCCACTAGTACAGGTCACTCAAGGCCTTGTTCAACCTGGCCTTTAACACCTCCAGGGAGGGAGCAGCCACAACCACCCTGGGGAACCTGTGCCACTGTCTCAACACCCTCACTATAAAGAACTTCCTCCTAACATCCAGTTTAAATCTCCCTTCTGCCAGCGTAAACCTATTGCCCCTTGTCCTGTCATTACAAGACCTTATTAATAGTCCCTCCCCATCCTTCCTGTAGGCCCCCTTCAGATACTGGAAGGCTACTAGAAGGTCTCCTCAAAACCTTCTCTTGTCCAGGCTGAAGAGCCCCAACTCTCTCACCCTGTCCTCATAGGAGAGCTGCTCCAGCCCTCTGAGCATCTTTGTGGCCCTCCTCTGGACCCACTCCAACAGTTCCATGTCCTTCCTGTGTTGGGGGCTGCAGAACTCCACACGGTACTCCAGATGGGGTCTGATGAGAGCAGAGTAAAGGGGCAGAATCCCCTCCCTTGCCCTGCAGGCCACGCTGCTCTTGATGCAGCCCAGGACTCGGTTGCTGTCTGGGCTGCATGCACACACTGCAGGCTCATGTTGAGCTTTTCATCAACCCAGACCCCCAGGTCCTTTTCCTCAGGGCTGCTCTCCAGCCATTCACCACCCAGCCTGGATTTGTGCTTGGGATTGTGCCTACCCAGGCGCAGGACCTTACACAGTTACTTGAGATCACTTTTCTAGGCCTTCACAGAACAACCCCAGAAAACAAGCTTTTGTCCTGTGACCACTTTGATGTTTTAGAGATTGTTATGTAGCAGTGACATAAGTCAGTGGGTCTTTCACTACATTTTACAACACATTTTTCCTTATTTATACTGCTTTTGAGACAAACCTGTCTCAGCAGTAACTCACTACACTGGCAGCTGGCAGTCTGACAGTGTGTATAAGCCTAGATTTGCAATCACAAACCCTAGGCAAATGGGCAACTGTGAATTACAATGGATGGTTTCAACTGAAGCGCCTTACACAGAGTTTGTTAACGCATGGACACTGGCATAAACACTCATCTGTGGAAAGTGCATTTACAGTCCTGTTGCCCAGAAGTGTGCCAGGGGCAGTACAAAACAGCAATAAATCAATCAGCCAGCCAGTCTATAAGTGCATGGCATAACCAGGTAAATAAACAAATACTAGAAAAAATAAAGCATTGCAGCTATTTCCACCTTGTCAGGAGAAACCATTGCAACAAATCAATAGGGAGTATAGGAAAGGTCACTGACTGCCTGAATAAATCTCTTCAAAAAACGATGGCTAAACACCAGTAGCTCCCTCTTAGAAGAGAAAGGTATGGCCTTTAACAGAATAACATAAATATCACAAAGTGAAAGCGAGCAAATATTAAAGCATTAAAAACTACAGACTAGAGAAATGTTGTAGAAAACTAGGATATTCAAGGTATTGATCTTTCTCCTGGGTTTCTTGCAGCTACAGAAGTCTCTACTTCCTTCTGACACACAGAAGAGGAGTTTTGGTGGAAAACACTTGCTGAGGTAACCTGATGGATGCGCTTGTAAAGTAATTGCTTTACATATATTTTGATACTCTGAATGTTTTTTTACTTTAAAAAAAAATATTAAAATGAAAAAAAAAAATTAAAATATCTGAATATGTTTAGAGCCCTAGATATACTGTCCAGTATAGCACATTTTTACATAGGTGAAGTGCTGTTTTTAAGCCACTTCAGGACAGATTTTGAAGTCACTAGAGTCACCTTCACTTGATCTCTCAAGAAATCAAGTACTGCTGGTCAGTCTCCTGACCAGTGCTCCAGTAAAGTTTGGCTGAACACTTACCCCCTGCCCAGAGAGATGGTGATGCTGGCCACAGAGTCACACATGTTGGTGGATGCATTCAGGCAGGCTATCATTAATAATAATAAGGGGGCTACTGCTTGCCAGTCTGTACTAGCTTCAGTACTAGCTGAAGGTACTAGCATCAGCCGTGAGCAATTCATTGTCGATCTTAACCTACTGTGTGGCACAGTTGTTGTCTGCTGTTCTATGCCAATTCAGAGCATAGAACATTTCTTTCCCTGCTGTGAGTTACAGTACAACCACAGTTCAGAAAATCTACAGCTTTATGAAAAGCTCTGGGTCACTGTGGCTCTGCAGAGGCCACACAAGGGCCTGCAACATGACAGCAAATGCTGCTCTATGATCATTTATGTCTTCCAGCAGAGTCTGCAGTTCTGCTTGGGTGCTTGACACTACCTCTATATTCATCCATGCTGCTAAAAGTTAAAATGATCATAGGTTAAACTCAGAGGCTTGTTGACAGCTGTAGACAGGGATTCCAGTTTCCTTATATTCATGGATGTGGAAAGACCAGATCAGCAATCAGTCCTGCCCATTCCCAACAGAAAACTGTTATCTCTGAGTACTTGGAATAAAACGAAGCATTGAGGAAAACCTGAAGGAAAGGGGGAAGTAAGATGTTTGAGTTAGGTGTCCAGGTGTCATGGTTTAACCCCAGTAGGCAGCTCAACATCATGTAGCCACTCATCATTCCCCTTCATTGGGATAGAGGAAAGAGTCAGAAGGGTAAAAGTGAGAAAACTTGTGGGTTGAGATAAAGACAGTTTAATAGGTAAATCAAAAGCCATACATGCAGGGCAAACCAAAACAAGGAATTAATCTACCACACCCCATTGACAGGCAGACGTTCAGCCACCTTCAGGTAAGCAGGGCTCAAGAAGACAAACACTATCACTCCAACCAACTATTTTCCCCTCTCTTCTTCTCCCAGTTTTTATTGCTGATCAGAGCAACACATGTCAGGAAATATACTTTTGGTCAGTTGCAGTCAGTTTTCCCAGCTGTGTCCTCTCCAACTCCTTGTACAATTCCAGCCTATCCACTGGAAGGGCACCATGCAAAGAAGAAAGCGCCATGATGTTTTATAAGCATGGCTCAGGGGTAACTAGACCTTGTGTTATTAATATGACTTTTACCACAAATCCAAAAAGTACAATCACACGAGCTACTGTGGAGAAATTTAACTCTATCTCAGCTAAAGACAGCGCAACAGAAGTGCTCAGTACTTTAATTTGTTACCTTCTTTATGCTTTGGTAAAAAGTTTATGGTTATCAACAGTGGGAGTCTTTAATGACTCTACAGAAATTATTGAGGTCAGCTATGGCCAAACACCTGACTTTTACTTAGGTAGCTACATTGGATTCCCTTCCCTTTATTAGCAATGTCATATAAGTAAGCAAGTAATTAATAGCAAATTGTAGGAGCATACCTGCAATAGACCTGAGGATTAACTTGTACTAAGTGGCAAATAACCTTCAAAGAAACAAATTAGGTTAATTGAAGTGACCAGGTACCTTAAGCACAAAAGAAGAGTAGCCTAAATTGTAGCGGTTGCTACCCTACTGTCCTCTGACTGTACATTGGATTGAGGCATAGCCTGAAGAGCAATGCTCACTGAAGTACCTTGGTCCTTCCCAAGTAACTGGTACACTGTTGTGCTTCCTCAGCAAGCACTTGCTCATTCTCAGCAACCTGCAGGAGTGAGACAGAGCTATCTGTATCTGTGCAGGCCACTGCCTCCCTGCAGAAAAAAATCACCACGCCTTTGGGTTAAAATGTCCCACTTGCCCAGTCTAAAACCACTGAGTGCACAATTATCTACCCAATAGCACTAAAGGTCTAGTGGATCCTGGATGGGTCAGGATAGGGCTTGGGAACATTTTATGGTTCTTAGAAGAAGATCTCTCAGGACTCTGGGAGGCAGCTGTAGAGGGTAGATCATGTCACCTGCCCAGTCATGGTAGAAATTATGTTACCCAGTGAGTTAGCAACCTGCTGTATGTAAGAAATTCTGTTAATAGACAGAAAGTGCAACATGAGGAAACTTTTGGACCTGTAACTTGTATGTGAGCATGACTACAAACAAGGTGAGCAGGTCCCAAGATACCTGTGGACTAATTGAGTAGGTCTGATTAACACCATCTGGAAGGACTTGAGTTGGGTAGTAACCATCCTCTCTCTTTTTCAGGGAAAAGTGATGCCAGGAGTATAAATTTGGGCAGCCACTTAAGATTAGATAGGGAGAAATAGTAACCACATTGTAAATCCCAATGACAAAAGGAAAATAATTTCAAGTATAGTAACAAACATATCCTATGTGCCTTCAAAGTGACCTGCTCTTTGAGAAGGTATTGCTTTTAGTCATCAGAAAAAGATCATCACATACAGACTACACCAATTATGACCTAAGAGAGGGAAAAGACACATTGGTCAATGGTCAGTGCAGAGATAAAGTCAGATTATAATAGAGGGAGGAAAGAGTTTCACTCTGCCTAATGTGCCAAAATTATTTAGTGGGAACTTCAGTTAAATGAAGAAGTCAAGAGCTTGTTTCTTTTTCTTAATAAAGTAAGATTTCTGATGAAATGTAGCCAGAGAACATGCCACATTAAGACAATAACCTTTGATAAAACACTTGGGTGAGCAGAACTACACTTTGAACCCATTGACTACAGATTAAAGGCTGTTGTTCATTATACCTGCAAGGTAAGAAAACAGAACAACTTGTGTGATATTCATAGGATGGAAAAATGGTTTGCAGAAGTGGAACTTGAGATTTCTGTAAGTTTTATGGTAATGAGGGAAAGGCTGCATGGCTATAGATGTAGCTCTTGGCTCTCTGTATGAGCAACCAGATAAATTGCATCCATAGATCATTAGGTTAATCCCTAAATTTGACATATGTATTTTGCTGATTTCATTCTGAATACTTCGCAAAACTTCATAGTGTTGCACAGCACAGTATCAGTGAAGAATTAGGGGGGGATACTGGCAACTAAAGAATCTTCGGAACAAGCTCTGAGAATTGCATGGCACAGCCTGCTCACAATCTTTCAGAAACACTGCTAAGTTTCTTCAAGTTCTTGAGAGGTGCTTTAGTGCACCAGAATGTGCGCTACTGCATTACCTGCAGGTGCTGTCAGTGTCTCAAAAGGAAGGTGTCACAAACAAGATGCAGGGCTGTTTAGCTTCATCTTCCACAACCTTACCCAAAGAAGGCAGAAGATTCTGGAATTAAAATGTGTTCTCTCTGCCTACCACTTAAGTCTCACATAGCCTACTGGTGCAGCTGTGCTGTGTGGCAAGTATAAACCTGAAATTTCCTCCTGTAGATGAAGCCCTTGGGACGATTTACAGAGAAAGCAACTGCAGTTGCTTTGGTTTGCTTTCAGCATTTTGAATCAGATCCTGTCATTGCTTAGCACACACCTGTTTACTGCAGCACCAGAAGTACAGCGTCTGATGGCCTGAGGCTGAATTCCTGATTTGTCCTAATAACATTCAGCAGAAGTTCCATGTGATAATTAATCAGTGGTCATTAAAGCAAGAGATACCTGTGGTATCTGGCAATGGATTTAAACTGGCAGAGGGGAGATTTAAACTGGGACCAGTGCTGTTTAACATCTTTGTCAGTGACATGGACAGAGGAATTGAGTGCACTCTCAGCAAGTTTGCAGATGACACCAAGCTGTGTGGCACAGGCAACTTGATAGAGGGCAGGGATCCATCCAGAGGGACCTGGAAAGGCTGGAGAGGTGGGCCCAAGCCAAGCTCATGAAATTCAACAAGGCCAAGTGTAAGGTCCTGCAGCTGGGTAGGCACAATCCCAAGCACAAATCCAGGCTGGGTGGTGAATGGCTGGAGAGCAGCCCTGAGGAAAAGGACCTGGGGGTCTGGGTTGATGAAAAGCTCAACATGAGCCTGCAGTGTGTGCATGCAGCCCAGACAGCAACCGAGTCCTGGGCTGCATCAAGAGCAGCGTGGCC
>VWYK01058114.1:12802-37476 GCA_013399775.1 Semnornis frantzii | reverse complement strand
TCAGAGGGCTGGAGCAGCTCTCCTATGAGGACAGGGTGAGAGAGTTGGGGCTCTTCAGCCTGGACAAGAGAAGGCTTTGAGGAGACCTTCTAGTAGCCTTCCAGTATCTGAAGGGGGCCTGCAGGAAGGCTGGGGAGGAACTATTGACAAGGTCTTGTAATGACAGGACAAGGGGCAATAGGTTTACACTGGCAGAAGGGAGATTTAAACTGGATGTTAGGAGGAAGTTCTTTACAGTGATGGTGGTGAGGCACTGGCACAGGTTGCCCAGGGAGGTTGTGGCTGCTCCCTCCCTGGAGGAGTTAAAGGCCAGGTTGAACAAGGCCTTGAGTGACCTGTACTAGTGGGAGGTGTCCCTGCCTATGGGAGGGGGTTGGAACTGGATGATCTTTGAGGTCCCTTCCAACCTTCCCATTCTATGATTCTATGATTCTATCTCAGATATTTAGTAAACCTTCTTCATGGCATTGTGGTCACGGTGTTGCAATGACAGGACTTCCTTTTGTTTAAACCAAAATGGTATATGGTGGGGTATTTTTCAGATTCCTGAGAGTCATTCCCTGTTATTCTTTCTCTTTTAATAGTTCGGTAAAATTGCTGTGATTAAAATAATCTCTATATCAGGAGCCTCATATACACAGAGATGCACACAGAATGTTAGAGATGGGAAGGGACAACCGTTGTGCCAGAGCAGGATCACCTACTCACACATCTCATATGTAAATATTTGGGTTTCCTTAACCTATGTTACTCAATCATAGTATTCACTCCCCAGAAAATACAACAGGACTATGACTCTCTGGAATAAGAAGATGCAAAGCAAAACAAGAAAGAAAAGCATAAGCAGTGAGAGGAAGAACCAATGTTGACCACCTCAAGGAGGAAAAAAAATAAAAGGGACATCAGATTTTACAGAAGTGTAACCAAATGATTTGAAGCACAATGATTTTGAAGTCTATACTTAGATCAAATACTTAGATCCAGCTGTATGTTTCAATGTTTTCAACATCAGTCTTGAAACTCGTTTTCAAGAGGTATCTGGGGACTCAGGACCAGATCCTCAATGATATATAGGTATGAAATTTGGCTGAAATCACTTACAGTGAAAGCAAAGGGAAAGAAGATGAACAGTCAGATGTAGTGACTCCTCAACCCTCTCAAAGGCTAATGGGAGTAAGAGGGGCCTGAGAATAACGTTTTCTAGACCCAGCTCCTGACTGGTGAGGACAGGGAATATTTAAGGTGTCTTTGGTGCTTGGGTAAGAGCTGGCATATTCAAGAGACCACAGGGTAACTTTGCAGTATATTTACACAAGATATTTCGTCTAATTCTGTCCTGTCAAATTCTCTCAGGATTTCCTTTGAGACCTCCTGTGTTCACACAACAGAAAATGAACACAGACACGAATAAATATCTCTTCATTACAAAGTCAACACAGTTGTTCTCCATTGATAGAACATAGCTACAAGACCAACTTTAGCTCATGACCTGTCATGGCATGCTCAGTATTCCTTAGCTTTCTATCATGGCATGTGATGCTAAAAGCAGTGGCAAGCTAAGTTAAAGGTTTAGAACACATCAAACCATTTTTTTTTTTTACATATACATTTTCACCTTTATACATTCCTTCCCCCCCACCAAGGTTTTCCTGATGTAGGTTTTCTTATGACACTATAGTACCTGAATTTTCCAGGTTAATCATGTCTCTCACATAGATCATAGCAGCTTCAGCAATCCTTGCCATCATAGTATTATTCTGCAGATTAAAACTTTGCACTATGTTGCTACCCAAACCCAATCCTCAAACCAAGCCCAATCATTGTAATTTTGTCTTCAGGAAGGTTATTTTCCTAACAAGCAAAATCATCTCACTCTTGTGATGGTTTGGGAGTTGCCCACCCCACACACACAATGAAATCACCCAGACTAGACTTAGCCAGCTGAAAGTCAAGAAATGAAGCTATATTTACAGCTTAGCAGAATTTATAAACAGATATATACACAAATATTTACAGTCATATACAAATTAAAAGTAATACAGAAACACAATCCCCCTCCCAGAAATCAGAGAACCCAAGAAGGGCTCCTAACCACCCTTCCATCTTCTTCCCACCCCTCTACCTTACCCCAGAGTCTGCCTTATGTGCAAGGTGAGTTTGGACGATTGGCAAGGGGTTTAGAAGTAGAACAATTAGTTGAGTTACACAGATCCAACCAGAAGAGAAACAAAGACTTCAACAGAGACACTGTCTTATCTATGTTTGTGTCCTTGCTTTTATATATCTCAGCAAACCTGTGAGTGAAGTAGACATCACCATTGTTTCCTTTTCACAGCAAATAATCTAATTTCTCTCATTAAACTATTCCAGTTAGCGTCAAAGCAGCAGAAGTCTTTTTGTGTTAAAGAACTGGCTACTGCATATATCATCCTGATGGAGAATAAATCTTACAAAGAATGACTGAGGGAGCTGGGGCTGTTTAGTTGGACAAAGAGGAGGCTGAAGGGAGACTTCATCACTATCTACAGCTACCTGAACAGAGAGGCTACCTGTGGAGAGGCTTCTGCTGGTCTCTTCTCACAGGTAATTAGTGATAGAAGGAGAGGGAACAGCCTCAAGCTGAGACTAGGTAGTTTAGACTAGATACTAGGAAACATTTTTTTCACAGAAAGAGTAGTCAGACATTGGAATGGGCTGTCCAGGGAGGTGGTTGAGTCACCGACGCTGGATGTGTTTAAAAGTGGTTTGGATGTGGTGGCTGGGGATGTGGTTTAGGGGTGAACTTTGTAGAACAGGGATATCAGTTGGACTTGGTGATCCTGAGGGTTTTTTCCAACCAGAATCTTTCTGTGATTCTATCTGCAATCTGTTCACTTATGTCACCTTACATGTGTCTCTCAAGCACAAGTTTATTCTTCTGCAGACCCAAAACCCTCTCAAGGGCTGACACCTACCAAGACCTCACTTCAAGTAACTGTGCTGTTTCAGTCAGCTAATTTGTATCTGTTGCCGTACAAAGAATTCCCCACAGTACTGTTGGTAAGATAAAACAGCAGCTCCTAACAAGATCAAGAGATAAGGTATCAAACTACTTAATTTCTTTCAGCCCAAGGGGCTCAGACATTTTGTAAGGACTTACTGTAGTTGATGACCAGGACTAAATATAGCCTTGCTACATGAAAATCCCAGCAGAAGAGCTCTTCTTACTTGACCCTTGCCACATACACAGATACAAAATGACTACTCGGGCAAGAATAATTTGAGTAAACACAAAATGCATAAAAATAATAGTTCACAGGCTATCATATGTGCTCCCTGGAATAGTAATATGGATTTTAACACAATAGCTTGGCCTATTTCCCTGTTCTTAAATTTTGGTATAGCAACGAAATATCATTAATGTGATAAGGTAAATGTCAATTTAAAGTCAACGGAGACAGTATCTCCTAGACAGTGTGCTTTATGTTGCAGAACCAGGCTTTATCTTTGATTTTTGAGAAGGAAGCAGGCAGAATATATCCTGTAATATCTACTGCTCTGCTTGCAGAATCCCTTGATGCAAAGAGCTTGTTTAAAATGATGTACTGTAATCCTGATTTCTGTGGCTCTCAGCAGGACTTAGGGCTTCTAACACTGTAAAATCCACAGGGGAATTTTACTTTTCCAGTGTCTTCTTTTGATGAGCTGGTTGGTTAGCTTCTTTTCTTCTTTAAAAAAAAAAAAAAAANAGGAAAAGGAAAAGAATGAGACTTAAATACAGGCTTTAGAAAAGGTAAACTAAGCAAGAGATTTATTAGAGTAACAGATATACGTTGAAAGAGAACATTATAATGCTCTGGTTTTGCATCAGGCTCAGCATTCTTCCTTTCTCAACCTCACAGCAGTATAAAGTGGCAAATATGGGAAAAAAAATGTCAATGCTGGCAGCATTTCAACTCTGTTTCTTTTAAGCTGTGTTTGGTGACAGACTGGCAGCTCCACTGTGCTTTTCCTACCGACCCTAGAGAAGCTTTTTCTCTGAGTTTGGCTGGCAGCAGATCCCATTCTGACAGAAGGTAACAAAAGCAGTGGTTGTTCTGCCAGAGGACACCTGTGAGTCCTGGGGTGAGGAGAGAGCTGCAGTCAGCTCAGAACACATCTTTTGCCACTTGTTGGTTTGGGACTGAGTGCTGGCCACCACACACATAGATATGAAGCTCAGAAGTACAGAGGAGCCCTCCAGACTGACAACATGAAGACCAACCATTCTGTCCAAACCATCAGGACTTAGGGGGGAAGCATGAGTTGTGGGAGGCTGTGGGAGTTTGACCATTCAGCAGGGCTGGATAAGGCTGCAATGGAGAAGATACTCACCAACTTTTCAGTAGCTCAGCATCTCTGTTATTGTTCAAGGGGGTGCAAGTGTTGGAGAATCAATGCCCACAGACTGCAATCCTCTTGGCCCTGTTTGCACATCTCCTTGGTTCATTAATATGTCAGCCTCCCTTTATTTGTCTGAGATAGCAGCTTTTTTGCCATGCTGAGATTTCATTCCACTGCTCTTCCTCTTGCTCTGCACATGCTCCTCCTGGGCGCTCCTAATGGACAGACAAGGTCCAGCTGCTGTTACACTCCACTGAATTTACAAATGCCTCACATTTAACTTCCCTGCTATCCTCTCTTAGGTATTGACATAGTCTGTTTTATTTCTTTCTGAGTCACGGAAGAGAAAAAGAAGTACACTTTGTGTCACAATGTCTAGGACACGGATTGTGGGTGAAGAGGCAAGATCTGGCCAAACACTTTGCCTTTCTTTGCAGCCAGGTTTGAAATAAGGACAAAGAAGATGGAAGGATAGAAATTTATATCACATATCATAATCCACCCAAGAAGAAAGTAAATTCTTCCAATCTCACCCTAGGCAGACTAGTTTGGTTTTACTAATACATCAAAACTTCAGCTTTGCATTTTGTGACATATTCCCAGCAAAACGTAAGGCCATAAATCACAGAGCAGTGGCATGACTGATTTAACTTAATAAAGGGACATGGTAGGAGGAGAAAGTAAATCATACAGATGGGTTTGATTTGTGGCTACAAAATTCCTGTGCCATCCTACATACACAGACAAAACATACAACTCACAGTTCTCTCTGCACCACTGCAACTCAGCCCTATTATTTACTGCCTCCTATACTCACTGCTACTCAAATATCCTGTTGATACACCCCAATTACTGCCAGCTCTTTAGCTCTGAAGAAAGTTTTTTGTACTATGCAGGAGTGGAAAATTTCACCAGTGCAGATTTCTGCTCAAGGTGTTATAGCTTGCATGGTGGACCACAGCACCCATCCTGAAACTGATGTTTCTGAGTCAGGAAGGAGACATTGTGGTCCTAGAGATATGGTATCAGCAGCACCATTTGTTTGCATCTGCTAAGAAGCAGATCGCTAGAGTTCTCTTACCACTGGCTGCCACACTATCTCCAGCAGCAACTGGGGATGTAAACCTCAGTTCTCACTCTCATTTGAGACCAACTGACTGAGCCTGAAGCACCAAAACCCAGCTCTGATACCACCTCCCTGACTGCCTGTCTGTGGCTTAGGCTGCTGCAGGCATTGGACAGTTGTCAGGAGGAGCCATGAAACATCTGCAGAACAGAGCCAGGAAAGGGCACAAATGTGACACCACAGGCAGAGGGAAGGCTGAGGGAAGGTATAAAACTCTCAATAATCAAACGAGGAGGTGAAATAAGGAAACTCAGCACCACTGAAGATTCGTCATAGGGCTGCAGTGACCAACTCTTCTGCATTTGAGGTGGTGCTTGCGCAGTTAACAAAGGGGTGCCATGTGGGGGTGGTGAGCTCCCTGTGTTCAGCTGGGTAGCTTGTCTAGCCCCAACTATGCCAGCTAGCTTTGTTCTTTGGAGATGTGTATGTCCTGCTTGCAGCACCTCCTTGTACTTGCTGAAGAGTGCTCAAAAAATGTCACCACAGGGGAAAGATCAGATCTCACCAGGGCTTCTGTAATAAGCACCACAATCCAAATGCAAACAAAACTGCTCACAGAGGGAAAGATAGACTGTCCCATCACACAGCAAAGTTCACGATATGAGTCATGCAATACGAGCCCAGCCACGGGTACTGGTGAACTGCATGAGCAAAAGTGCTTCAGGGAAGGCAGGAAAAGCATTTACATTCTGCCAGGAGGGCACTAAAGTCAAGATTTATTACAGTTTTTGGCTATAGACTTTGTGGAAAGTTGCAGCTACATTGGCTAGTCTGCTAAAGTGGTAAAGGGAGGGCTTGTAGAGAAAATGGCAAAGGAAAGATGGATTCAAAATAAGAGACTGAACTGCCGAAGGAACTGTAGCAGGAATGCGTGTGCCTCTACAGCAGAGATTCTGACATGACATCTGCACCAGTGAGGAAGCGTGCCCATGCAGGATGTGATGGACGGCTTAAAAGAGCTAATACAGCAGAAACTTGAGATCAGGATACAGATTGACAGCAAACACCTATGAGGTCAGTGAAGAGATTCTGCATTGTAGATGTGATGCTTTGGTCTGCCAGTGGGCAGCTGAGTCTTCAAAAGAGCCATGCAGCCTCAGGTTGTGGCTGCAGTCCTTCAACAGGGATTCCTTGAGGGGACATATTGACCCCTGGGCCAGGGAGGGGACTGTGTGGTCTCAGGCCAACTCATGCAGAGCCACCAAGATACTACACTCCCCTATGTCACTCCTCAGTAAAGTGCTGGACACTTCTCACGTCTCCTGTTATGACTGATGCACAGCTGCCTCTGTGAAGGGATGCAGGATAGGATTTAAGCTAGACCTGAGCTGGAGCCTGCAACAAACTAAAGTCGTATGGATACTCGTTGTGCAGAGAAGCCCCAGGAAAAGCCCCAGAAATAGCCATAAATTATCATAATCCAACCACAGAACTTTCCAAACTCACCTCAGTGTCAGCAATGCTGAGGGAAGAAGTAGGTGAAGAAGACCAGGGCACACTGCAGAGGACTGTGGAGGCACTGCTGGTCCCCCTGAATGACAGAATCACAGAGCATTAGAGGTTGGAAGGGACCTCCAGAGATCATCAAGTAAAACCTCCCTGCCAAGGCAGAATCCCCTAGGGTAATTTGCTCAGGAATGCATCCAGGCAGGTTTTGAAAGTCTCCAGAGTCTCCACAACCTCTCTGGGCAGCCTGTTCGAGTGTGGTGATTGCTTGCTTTGGAAGAAGAGAAAGCTGAGGCAGCATCAGCGAGGGGCAGTTTAATCAAGAAAACAGGTACCAAATACAGTATCAGATTTTATGCAGCAGGGACCAATACAGCAAACAAATGCTGAGGTTCAAAAGTAAACCTGCAGTGATGGATGAATTGGCACCAGCTTCTAGAGCAGTTGCTGAACACATAAATCAACAGCATTTGACTCAGATCGAGTATAAGACTTAGGGGGGATCTAATCAATATTTATAAATATATGAGGGCTGGGGGTCAAGGAGGGGACAAATTCTTCTCAGTTGCCCCCTGTGATAGGATGAAGGGTAATGGTATAAACTACAGCACAAGAAGTTTCACCTCAACATGAGGAAGAGCTTCATTACTGTAAGGGTCACAGAGCACCCAAACAGGCTCCCCAGAGAGGTTGTGGAGTCTCCTTCTCTGGAGAATTTCAAGAACTATCTGGATGCATTCCTGTGCAACCTGATCTAGATTGTATGGTCCTGCAGGGGGGTTTGACTCGACGATCCCAAGGGGGTTGTGGAGTCTCTCTCTCTGGAGATATTCAAAACCCTCCTGGACACATTCCCGTGTGATCTGGTCTAGGCCTTCCTGCTCTGGCAGAGCAGTTGGAGTACATGATCTTCCGAGGTCCCTTCCAGCCCCTGACATTCTGTGATTCTGTGATTCTATGATCTATGGAGGTCCCTTCCAACCCCTAACATGCTGTGATCCTGTGATAAGAGGGAAGTCATTCAGGCAGAACAATTTTACAAGGCACGGGTAGAAACAACACAAAGAGAAAGAAGAGGGTCTGTGAAACAGCCCTAGCAGTAACATTTGGTACTAATTGTTTGCTCCACAGAAAAGAAGGTTAACAGGGAGAAGGCAATATTTCAAAGTGGAGGCAAAGGGCAGAGATTTTGCTAGACTGTCAGAGGTGGAGGGGAAGAGGTAATTTCAGCAGATCACGAAGCTGAGCAGAAAAGAGGAGAGAAGATGAATGCTGGGAGAGAAGCACCCCTTAGTGCCTTGTAAGAATGACAACCCAGATTAACTAAACCACAAAATCTAGAAAACAAACAAATGCTAAAGCCTGACCCAGAGAGATCTGATTCTGCACAGCAGGAATGCCTACCTCCCCAAGACCTCCAGCTGCTCCTCCCCAGGCCTGTCCACACTTTACAGGGGCCAACCAGCAACTAGAGCATGGATTACATTAAAACTGACTACACAGTCCCAAAATGCTAACAGGTGCAGGAGCCTTAGCTGGCTCAATGCTTAAGCCCCCTGGGGAGTCCAGAGAGCCCCCAAGGAAAGCAGCTGTGACCTATACTGAACACAAAGTAGAAATACAGGTTTTAGGACTGTTTCCTACTCAGCAGCCAGTGTTTCAGGGATCCTAATGCCCCAGCATTCTGCCCTATGTGGGTTATTGTAAATTTGAAGTCCTTGAAAAGCAGCCAAGCCTCTTGCACGACATGGAGAAGATTGCATGGGCCAGGGGACATGGGGAGGTCACCCCTGGGTCATACTTAGCAACCACAGTGTACTGGGAACACTTGAAATGGCAGGTAGCAAACCACAGCTAGTGCTGCAGACATACATCTGCCTTAAGTCAGGAGAAAACTCTGGAGAGCAGAAAAGTCTTAGCACCTTGACTGAATTTGAGGGTTTGAAAATGAAAACTTCAGGAAGCAAAACTGTACTGTTAAATCCAAGACCAGAGTTTTAAAAAGGAGGGAAGAAAACCAGATAATAATGTTTACTGATGGATACAGTTACTGTAAATGTGGGGAACCTGAAAGGATTTGCAGTTGTTTGGATAAACACAAAACAATAATGAAAGCAAATACCATAGAATGAGGACTAAGAAAAAATACTTGCTATTTTCATAGATTTGTCAAGCTATTGCTGTCTGGCAACCAACACAGGCAAATGAAAGGTAATATTCAGGAGATGGCAAGCAGGAGATGGCAAGCTACATGTTGCCCTTGGGGAACAAGTGGCCCAACCCCTTAGGAAAAGAAATGGTGACAAAGGAGTAATGTATGTAGAAGTCCAGATGGAAAGAGGGGAACAAAGGTAACTATGGCAGTACATCCATAGCACTTCCCCCCTCAACCCCTCCCTCACAAAGCCTTGTTGGGGGGAAGTGGAGAAGCTGGGATTGAGACAGTGGGTGAGACAGCTCCAGGGAGACAGTGGGTGAGACAGCTCCCTCCACCCTGGGCTGTGGGTTCAGTAGACTCACAGAACTACAGAATCACAGAAACATTCAGGTGGGAAAAGACCCCCAGGATCACCAAGTTGAACTGATATCCCTACTCTACAAGATTCACCCCTAAACCATATCCCCAATC
The DNA here is from genome assembly GCA_013399775.1 of Semnornis frantzii. NCBI lineage: Eukaryota > Metazoa > Chordata > Aves > Piciformes > Ramphastidae > Semnornis > Semnornis frantzii. The sequence goes on along the minus strand of VWYK01058114.1, from coordinate 27,913 downwards.
ACCACATCCGAATGACTTTTAACCACATCCAGGGTTGTTGACTCAACCACCTCCTCGGGCAGCTCATTCCAATGTTTGACCACTCTTACTATGAATTTTTTTTTTCCTAATATCTAGTCTAAACCTATCCAGTTGCAGCTTCAGGCCATTCCCTCTTGTTCTATCACTATTTAGTCATGAGAAGAGACTAGCAGCAGACTCTCCGCAACATCTTTTCGGGTAGCTGTAGACAGCAATGAGGTCTCCCCCACAGCCTCCTCTTTTTCAAACTAAACAGCCCCAGCTCCCTCAGCCACTCTTCATAAGATATCTTCTCCAGGCCCTTCGCCAGCTTTGTTGCCCTCCTCACATGGTGCTGTCCCCCAAGCCATGTGCCCTGCAAAGCAAGATAAGACACAGACCCCATGCTGGGAACAAGTGGTCAAGGAAAGATGGTTGTCTGTTCCTGGCGCTCACTTCTATTGTCTGTCTGAGCTTGGAAATGCTTTCCTTTGTGATGTATGACAAAAGCAGACTTGGCTTTCATAAAACAGGACAGTTCCTGAGAGGAGTGAGCTCTTTGTCTTAGATTTTTCCCTTCCCAGTGTAGATAAGCAGCTGCTGCAGTTTTAGGAGAATTCTCCACTAAAAAGGGACCTTAACAGGAATTTCCACAATCAGCAAATGGCATTGTGAGTATTTGATATAATCCTAAATCCCCGGGAAGCTGCTTCCTTTTGTAAGTGGGGTATTTGCTACTTTTGGATTTATCTTTTCCAAATACTGTTCTCAAACTTTTTGTAACCATTACTATTATAAGGATAACCCACAACCCAATGTCCAAGCCTTTATAAATCTTGTATTACATTATGAGGGAGGCAGAGCTAATTTAGAAATAAAAGATACACATTTTTATAAATCTCTCAGCTTATTTTCCTCCCTATTTGTGAGAGTAACAAAGGGAATGAACTACTAAAGGCTGAAGCCCTAAGAGTCGTGGAGTACAGAGACACAGAGATAGAGCAGATGCTCCAAAATGGAATAACATTTTGGAAGTCAAGCAATGTTTTCACATAGAATTCAACATCTCTTTTAGAAGAAATAAGGTAAAGACACTGATTTTAATAGTATCAAAGAGCCCAGCTATTAAAAGCCTTTTTCTCTGCCTAAGCTGCAGCAAAGTATCAAGGAACAGTGTTAAAAGATCTTTGCAGTAAGACTAATTATACCTAGAAAAGACAAAGATTTCAGCAGCTGTTGTTCTGCTGCTCTAGGATGTCATACTGGCATTAGTGCTTGCTTATTTATGCCAAATGTAAAGAAAATTTGTTTACTGGTGGGAAATGATGGGTATGAAATAAATAAAAAGCAAAAGCAATCAAAGGATCACAGAGAAATAGTGCCTTGTTGGCTGGAATATTAACTAATAAATTAGAATAAGATATTTGCTTTGCTGCATGAATCAACTTACAACAGAATAACTTGCTCTGTGGATGATTGGTTCTGGTGCCATTCCCTGTTGTTAAAAGTTACTGAGTTTATATAGATTACTGACATTTGCATAGATACTAGAAAATACACAAATGTGAACATTGCTGTCACTGAAAAGCAATAATTAAACATCCATAAAAAACACTTTTATGTGTCTGAAGTTGTTATGTGGTATAATGCTTTGCAATATGTGTACTTTGATTTGCATCTGTTCAAGCTGGAGAGAAAGGTTCACAGCTGATATATTCACATTGCTAGTACTGAGATTGCACTGTCAGGCAAAGAAACACTGTCAGGTTCTGTAAACACTGCCCAAACAGGTGATTTCAGACCATCATCCACCATGTTGCAGTTCCTCGGATATCGCAGTAGCTGTTTATGCTGCCACAACACAACAGTGCAGCTCCAGACCTGGGAGCAGAGCAGCATTGGGCCCCACAAGGATGAGGGAGCAGGACAAGGCTGTGAAGAGCTGCAGAAACCCTATTCCATCTTGTGGCTGCAGCCCATCATGCAGAAATGTCAGGGGAGGCCCAGCGTGGTACCACCCCTGTGACCTCTGCCCACAACCCCAGCTCTTACTTCCTCATCCCTGGCCAGGGCTAACCACCTGCACTTGTGGCCCCAAAGCCCACCCCCAATGCAAGCCCTGTGGTTACATAGCTGCAGGACCAGCTGCTGTGTCTGTTGCACAGTCATCTGAAGAAGCCATGAGATATCTGCAGAGCAGAGTCAAGCAAGAGCACAAATGAGACACTGCAAGCAGAGGTAGGGTGTTGGCATCACTGCCTCCTCAAAGGCAGAAGGAAAATCCCAACATGAAAAGGCACAGAGCTGCTTATGTGCCGCTCGCATCCTCTCCTTGCATATGCCAAATGCTACAAGGACAGGGTGAGTCCAGGAGTATAGCAGCCTGCAAAAGCAATAGGCAGGATGAGGTCCCACTTGTTGATAGCCAGGTCTCCTGTCCTTCGTGGCACAATAAACCTAGCTTTGACAGTGTGTTGCTGGGGGAAATCCTTGTAACTCAGTTCAGCCTTGATTTGCACTGACCTTTAGACTTGCAGTCAAAAAGAGAGGTTACAGATTTTATTTGAATTGGGAAATAATTCTGAAATTATTTGTAAGAATACAAGTTTCCCAAAAATGTGACATTTCTGTCTCTACACAGTGTTCAATTTGCCTCTGCCCAGCACAGTCTGTTCTGAACATGTATATGGGCATATATCTTGACCAAGACCTGTCCCCACTTAAGCCTGGTGTAGTACTTTCCTCTTCAATATGTTGCATGAGCTTCTTGTACCTGTGATGGTTAGGGAGTTACTCGCCACCACCACCCCCCCCCACACTCTATGAAAATCACCCAGACTAGACTCAGCCAGCTGGAAGTTAAGGAATGAAGCTATATTTACAGCTTGGCACAATGAAAAACCAGATATTTACAATACATATATAGCTATATGCAGAAATATACAAGTTAAAGGTAATACAGAAACGCAATACCCCTCCCAGAAATCAGAGTCCCCAGGAGGGGCTCCCAACCACCATTCCACTTTCTTTCCACTCCTCTACCCTTACCCCAGGGTCTGGTTTATGTGCAAGGTGAGTTTTGAGAATCGGCAAGGGGGGTTAGAAGCAGAACAATTAGTTAGGTTACACAGCAGAAGCCCAGAAGACACACCAGCTCCCAGAAGACACACCAGTCTTATCTATGTTTGTGTCCTTGTCTTTATACATCTCAACAAGCCTGTGAGTGAAGTAGACATCACCATTGTTTTTCTTTTCACAGCCTATAATCTAACATTTTTATTAAAATATTCCATTCAGCCTCAAACCAGCACAGTACCTAAGTGGGGTAAAAATCCTCTGTGTCAAGTACTGTGATCTTTCTGGACCTCCAGGATTTCAAACCTAGTCGTAGTGGATGTGTAGCCTTGAGGTGGTGCCTGAGACATTGTAGTGCTGGAGGAACCGACAGGGATCCCACAGACCTGGCAGAGCACTCTTCTGCGCTCTCTGCTGCCTTCCCAGAATGATACACAGCTAGAAAGAAATCAAAGGAGTTTGAAGATGGCATTTCAGGAACCTTGGAAAGATTTTTTCACTGTATCCAAATTTATTTCTGCAACGATGGCTCCAGAGGTCAGAGACCTGCTCTGTGAGCCCCAGAAGCGCATCGGTAGAGACAACCTCTGTCTGCGACAGGATGCGCTGAAAGCAAAGAAGACAAATTACAGACAACAAAAGGGAAATAAGTATTCAACATTTGAACAAGGGGAATTGAAGCTATTTAGATATATATATATATATATAGGGCAAATTTTTTCAAAGGCACAGGGTAGGATCCAGCACTCGCATTATAACTGCTGGCCAAATGCCTGATCCAGCACATGCTCCAGAATGCTTCCCTGAACTGACTTGCTCAAGATCACTAAGAAAGTTTGCAAAATGCTAGGTGTGGGTCTCTGAGGTACTGAGTGACGGCAACTTCATTCTAGAGAATGACTTTTCCACATCATGTTTGGACTCAGCTGAGCACAAATCATTTGTATGCACATTCTCAGAACACCACTGAAAATGAGTGAATAGCAAAGCAAAAGCACAATTTTTGTTGGAGCTAACACTGATGAATACATCTTTGCAGAATTTGCCGAGCTCTACTATTGATTAAAAATAATTAAATGATAACATTCAGTTCACATTTATCCTTGCTATGGTTGCTGGACTGTTTCTAAGTGGGCAAACTTCCCTGTGATCATGTCATTTAGTTCTCGAAGTGCTGCAGGCTGAACAAGGGTATAAATATGCAAAAGCTGCTTCATTTCACTGTTGCATGGATACTATTCACAGGGGCTGATGAACAAAACTCCTTCTCAGAAAACGAGTGCCCTTGTCAATACAGACTGCATCCATCTGGTTTGATTCTGCACCCAGCTTGGGGGAAAAGAAGACAATTTTTCTGAACACGGTGGCACTATTAACTGAGACTTCTCTTTTTTACAGTAGCATTTTGGGAATCCCACAAAACAATCATCTCTGGATCACAGAAGGACACTCTGCCACCATTTGTCTCCATCTCCCTTCTAAGAAAAATGGGTACAGCCAATCTGTGCACCCTGTCACCACCACATACCACATCTGCGGTGGGGTTGCTAGGCCAATACTTCATAATCCAGCCACCTAATGAGGGCTCAGTGGTCTCTCCCAGTGCTGAAGGCATTGCTGGCCCAGCTGTTCACCACCCCTCTTCAGGCAATGGAATCAGTCCTTCCTTTCAACTCCTGCTGCCCACAATACCCATCCAGAAACTGCAACAGAGAGCAGGATTTTATGCCTAGACCAGTGCCCCACTGACAAGAGGTGGTCTGGATTATGTCTCCCACTGCTGAATTGACTCAATACTTGTGTAAAACCAGCGTGGCCGTTTTCAGGGTGGCCAGGGGGAAATCAACCGTTTGGGGCAGTTCTCATTTCCAACAAAAAACGAGGGGGGGAAAAACCCCAAACCTCAACAAACCAACCAAAACAACAACAACAACAAAAATACTTCAGCTTTGAGTATTGACTGTTTTTCATTTCCATTAATTTTATCTTTTTCCTTGCCTACATGCAAACATGAAGTTCTTGTTCTCACCTTGCAGATCACTTGCCGATGCCTCACAGATCAGCAGAGCTGCAGCTGTGAAATGCTGTGTTCAGCTATGCAGAATCTTCCTCTTTTAGAAGGAAAAGGAAATCTGCACCTGGGAGCTAGCTTGTCTGAAACCTATCAGCAACAATCAAATCATTCCAAGGCAGGTAATTAATTATGGCTTGCTCCCAAAGGCAGGGCATCGTTGTCATATTTTAGAGTCCCTGAGTTACAGTTGTCCCTTAATCACCTTTTCTGCAAAGGATGTGGGGAACTTGTGTGGAATAAGCACTTTCTTTCAGTAACTTTTGGCTTCAGTTTGAGGTGAAGGATGCTAAAATCACTGGTATTGAGCTGTTTATGAACAGACAGAAAGGCACAAGAGACGTTACAGCAATAAATATTCAGCAGGTGCCTAGAGAGTAAGAGCATAAATACACAAAATTGCTCCGCTTCATGGTTATAGTAGAAGGCACAGGGGAGTGAAAATCTTTTCCTTTATATTACTTCTGAGCAGGTTCTTTTTTTTTTTTTTAATCGAGTAATTTTGTTTCTTCTCATGCTTTCATTTCAGCAGTGCACAGAAGATGCAAGAACATGCCAAGTGCTGGCTGCTGTCTCACACCAGATTCTTCACCACTCCCCTTTTCGAGGGGCTGCTCTGCCCTGGGGTACACACAAGGGGATACTAGAGTGAGCCCGTGTCACCCCAAGGGAAAAACAGCTGCTGGAGATGGCACAGAGCAAGTGCCAGAGGGGTTCAGAGGGGCGCGCTGTAGCCCTGCCTTGATACTTAGTGTGGTCTCACATCTGGGCATCTGCCACGGTCCATATTGCATGAATCTCTGCAAAGCTCATCTTTTTCTTCCTCAGCATTAATAATGTGGAAGCTATTGCAAGGCAAATGTGCTTTTAGTGAGCTGGGAGTGTCATGGCTGCAAACAACTACAGATGGGATCTTCCTTTCAGGGTTTCTTTTCTCTCCTCCCACCTCATATACCTTGGTTATGCAGAATAAGCACAACAATGCCTTTTTCTGGTGTCTCTGTAAACTTAGCACATGCAACTACTCCAAACCATACAGTGAAATGGGAGGGAAGCAGTAAAATCCATAGCACTGTAGGCACAGGGGAGAGGAGCAGGACTGAGCAGATCATCCTGACCTGCGCAACATGGCCCTGTTCTATTGCTGTTTGCCCTCATCTTCTTTCACTGATAGCTGTTCACTCTCAAAGAGCCATGTGTAACCCTGAGCCCCTGCCGGGGGTAAAAATAAACAGCAAGATCTCTTCTCCAGCAGGGAGGGGAGTGTTGTGGAGTAAGGGGAATTAATGTGGCCAAGTCAGGAATTATAAAATTAGAATTATTTTATTTTCCTGAAAGTCCTGCCCCCAATGCACAAAACTAGTTTAGATTTATTTACAGGTTCTAATTTGATTGGGAATTCTTCAATAGGAAGTTATTGACAAATTTAGAGATCTAGGAAGTCAGGAAATGGAAAAGGCTAAGCTATAAATACAGCTTTACCTCGCTATCAATCAGGTTGAGCAGAGAATTAAGGGACCAGCAGGCTTTACTCATGAGAGTGAGATAGGAATTGGGCAATGATCCCTTGGTGGATTTCTCTGCCGCTTGGCTGCCTTCTGACACTGCAAGCAACATCCAATAGTCTGGATCCATGCGGCAGAAATCCAAGGCGGATGGAAAAGCTGCCAAAGTCAGAAGCGTCTTGAAACACAACTGCCACAAGACAGGGATTTATGGAAATGGTGCTGCCTCGGCAGCGGCAGGGGAGAGCCAAACTGCTTGTGTCTCCCCAGTTTGGAATAGCAGCCAAGAAATCAGCTGTAGTAAGGTCTGAGAGCAGCTGGGTCCGGGTGCTGTCAGCAGCTCTCTCAAAGGATCCCAGGACTTGCCAAACCTGCAACTTTGCAGAGTGGTGCAACTGTGGGGAGAAGTGTCCAAAGACAGGGACAGTACAAAATCAAGAGCTGTGTAAAAAGGCAGAAGCCGTCCAAAAGCAAGGATGGTCCAAATGGGAGCTCTGTCAAGGTGGAGGACTCTTAAGGCAGGAACCCTTATAAGGCGAGAACTCTTTAAAGGCAGGAAGCCTTTTAAGGCAGGAACCTTGCACCTTCTCCCTTGCTCTGTTTATGCTTTTCTAGGCAAAGTGTCCATTTGCCATTTTACACTGGGTGCGAAGACCCAGGCAGCCACCAGTCCAATTCCCAGCGTGGGCTGCCACACGGCTCAGCACACCTATGGAAAGGCCTTTTGCTGTTCCCCCTGCAAGCCCGTAGAGCGGGTGGGGGAAAGCAGTTTTCATGCCTTCTCCCCATTCAAACCCATAGGGGAGGGGAGAAGGAAAGGGATTTGGAGTGCTCCAGAAAAAGGAGACAACCAATACCACCCCCACTTTGTGGTCTCAAGTCCAACCGACTTCAAAAGTTAACTAAGACTTTGCTCTGCATGCTGCATGTGCTATCAGAAGGCACTAATTAATCCTGCAGGTTTTCTTCAGAAACTCAACTATTGCTCACTTTAAGTGTTCCAGGAACACTTGCTGTCTTTCTGGAAATCTGTAGATCTTTTTATTACCTTACAGAAAAGTGATGTTCTTAATGAATTCTGCAGAGACAGGAAACACCCATTGTGTCCTTCTCCATCAAATCTAAAATGTTTCATCTCTGCCCTGCACTGGGTCAGTTTTGTGATCAGCAAATGCATTTTTCTACTTCTTCAAATACAGTTTCAAGAATGCAGACAATGTGCAAAATGCTAATTTGACATCCAGGCCCTGCAGTGTAGGCTTTCTTTTCCAAAGATACCAGAAAACATCCTGTAATTCCAAGAAAGGGAGATGACCCCAGTAACATTTGAAATGTACCCATGTTTCAGACAGATATGTCAATACTTTAGACAAGTAACTGGCCAGTTTTATGAGAGTAATTCCAGTAATATGATTCCCAAAAGACCATATATCACCAAACGACAATTTTATTGCATTAAAATGCAGACATAGAGTAAAATTAGAATCATGGAATCAGACTGAAATGGACTTCTGCTGGTCATGTAGTTCAGTGTCCACTCAGAGTAGTGAGAACTTAAAAATAATATTAGGTGGATCAGGACTTTCAAAGTTTGTCTTTTTCAAGTGAGTGATTCTTGTCTTTTCTGTCCTCTGGCCCTGAAATTATTATTCCACACGTTGCCTAATATCTCTGCAGTCCCAGACACACTGCACGAGCCTCTGGACTTTAGCACTCACCCTCCCTTCATCCTCATTGGCACATCTCAACAATTTAAGCTTCCAATCTGTCTCACTCTCCTCTCTATGGTTTCTAGGGACTAGAGAGAGCTTAAAAACCTGAGCAAAATACTGTCAGAGGCTGGTACAAGTGGAGAGTAGCACTAGAAAGCCATCAGAGAGAAAAACAAAACAAAACAAAACAAACCCAAAACCCACAACACACAGAGACAGACAAGCAAACAAACAAAAAAACCCAAAACCCTAGGGAGAATTATTAATATTGCCCTATGACAATTTAAATGATGGATTAAAAACCTCGTCCTTTCCCTGAGAATATGGGATACTGAGAGCAGCGAGCCTCGCAGCAGGCGGGGGAGCAATGCTTGTGCTGCGGCCGCTAGCTGGGTTTGAGACTACGAGGCTTGCTGTAGCTCTTTGGCCATAGCATCCCCCTGGCCGAAGCGGGAGCTGCTCTGGCAGGCGGTAATACTGCCAGAGCCCGCTAGAAGGTGCCGTCCGAAAAGCTGAAAAACCTCCCGTTGGACGCCATCTCTGCCTTTGCTGACAGGTGCCCCCCCGCGGCATGTGCCCAGGGAGCAGCGGGAACCATGCCCAGGGCCGCAGGAGCACCCACCTTGCTGACCCTTTGCCTAAATATCCCCACCCCGGCATCCACCCGTGAGACTCTGCCCAGCTGCAGGCACAAATGTAGAAATGTCCCTGCTCTCGGGATGCCCCAGCAGCAATGCTGGTCCCCTACATCAGCGTGTGGGTGCAGCCAGGCACTTGCGTTCTTACAGAGTGCAAAGACACACCAAAAAAATTAAGCAGATGAGCAAAATTTTCAAGGAAGCGCTGATGCATTTCCTCATCCGGCTGTGCATGGCACAGCCATGAGCACACCCTGTTCCACAGCCCGCAGAGTTCAAACCTCAGAGGGTGTAGATTTCAGCCTCATGTGCAGTCCAGCCCTCTGCCCAGGGGAAGCCAGCATCAGTACTACGAGGGGATACCCAAGCTATTTACTACACATCTCTTGGCATCTTATCTCTCCCTATACTGGTGAAACGAAGGTCTCTCTCCTCACACAGCGTCTGGCTCCAGGGCAGGGAAAGGGTTTAACACCATCTTGGCAGCACATTAGAGCTGCAAGTACATGAAACAGTTATCAACCACTTCAGGGCAGGCTTTTCCCGCTTTGCACCAAATGGTCACATCAAGATGTAACACAGCCTTGCTCAGATGAAGGCCCTCTGCTCCATACTCACTGAGTTCAGGCTGTTCAGAGAGGCTGTTTCCTGGGACGTGTCACATCTCTTTATCAATGACAAGCAGCTGTGCCACCTCCAGGAGGTGCCCCGGGAGAAACGTGCTGCATTGGGACGGTGTTTCTTAGCCAGAGAGCAACCTGAGAAGGAAAGTGAAAGGCTTAGTCACCCAAATTGCTACTCCCATGAGGCACAAGTAATTTCTAGACCTCAGAAGATGTGTCATCATCACTGAGAGCAAAATCTCTCCAAGCAAGAGTTAGGGAGCCAATACAGAACAGCATTTCCTTGGAAATGTTGCAATTTACTCATCGGGTTATTTCTTTTTGCTCATATTTGTCACTAACATGGACCATTCATACAAGGCTCAATGAAGTTGTATGAAATTTGTGTGATTTTAGGTGGCACGAAGGTTGTTTTTCACATTTTTATAAGTGTGCAGCTCACAGACACAACTGCTGTGCTCTGTGTCACAAACTCATTCCAGTTACAGTGACTTAGTTTGTTGTCCAAAACTCCTTGGGTTTTGTTTGTTTTTTAATGTGCAAACAGCAGTGAAAACACAGTGACCCCAAAGAGATAGAACATGAGGTTTTCTCTCCATACCAAAGCAATAGTTTCTAGAGAAAATCTCCTTTCAAGGCTCTTCCACCCCATTTCTGAGAAGGATCCAGCATAGCCCACAACTTTTCTTGGACAAAGTATGTCCGTTTAACTAGCACAATCTTCACATGGGGCATTGACCAAAGCCGCGTTTCCTGACTTCAGTCAATACGTTTCTCTTGCTTTCCCACTCTTTCCCCTAATTTTCTTTGGTCTCATAGTAGCCACAACCAGAACGCTCCAAGTTGCTGTGTGAACCAATCTTACAAGAAATGGCATTACTGCAGTGAGGCAGCTACCAGTTCTCTTAGACAGGGAACATTCCCTTAGACAGACCGTTCAAAGTCTTGGGTCCTACCCCGAGTTGTGTCCAGAGACCATAAATAGGAGACCACCTCCCCATCACTCCCCCAAACTGCTCTTCAGGGAATCCGGTTAGTAAACTGGGTCATGCTCACTAATAGCCTGGTGATGAGCAACACTGCAATGTTGCAAATGCAGCATTCAGCAAAAGCAATTCAGCCAGTGCTACTGACAGGTCCAAACAGAAGATCAGGGCCTAAGGCTTTGTCTAAAATCAAAACTTTTGGTAATTTAATGGAATTCAATTAACAAAACAAATTAATTAAACCAGTGCAAATCCCTGGTCAGCCCATCCTAATCTGCTGTGCCTTAAGGCTTGTTTACAGACAGTTTTATGCTACATTGACCATTCCTGTATAGCTTTCTTTATATCAGTGTAACTCATCTGAGGAGAAACCTCATTATATCACACCAGGGAATGTCCTGATTTAGCTAGAATGATTTCCAAACAAAGTTAAGGAAAACAACACAACCATTGTGCATGTGAATTCAAACAACCGCCCATATGATTTAAACTAAACTAGGTTTAGACAAAGTTAAGCTGTCCCTGCAATATTGTCCTAATCTTAAATCACTGCATATGCTTTCGTTCTCTCCAGCCAACAAACGAATGGTCTCATTAGTAAGTGAGAGTGCAGGACAAGATGTGTGTAAGCTCTGAGTTGCCATAAGCAGGTTCCAAATGCAGCTAATGTATTCAATTAAGCTCTCTCACCAGCACTGAGCAATTACGGCACAAACATATTGAGAACAAGGCCAGTTCTACATGTCTCCTTATTTTAAATCATCCACACACTCACCTCAAGCCACTTGCAGTTCATTACTGAAAGGTATTATCATCAAGCAGCAGCACCTCCTATCTTTCCTCCCCTGGGGCATCCATCACATGCTAACAGCTGTAAGCCATCCCATCCTTCACAACCAGGGAGGAAGATTAATGCAGAGCCATGCCTGCTTTAGTGAATTCACCTTCTCTCACACATCTAAATGACCTTGAGTAGTCTTGGCAACAAAGCTATAAGACATTCTTAGCTGTAACATGACTGTATGCCCCAATCATAGACACCACCCCAGAGAGAAGCCTGCCTATGGTGAAGGGCTGCATAGCCATGTTGCTTCTGAAGGAATTCTCCCCCTTTACTCTGCCTCTCCCTCTTTACTCTGCTCTCATGAGGCCCCACCTGGAGCACTGTGTACAGTTTTGGGGCCCCCAACACAAGAAGGACATCAAACTGTACAAGCAAGTCAAGAGGAGGGCCACAAAGATGATCAGAGGGCTGGAGCAGCTCTGCTGTGAGAACAGGCTGAGATAGTTGGGGCTCTGCAGTCTGGAGAAGAGAAGGCTGCCAGAAGACCTTATAGTAGCTTTCCAGNTGTTCAAGGCCAGGTTGGATGAGGCCTTGAGTAACCTGTACTAGTGGGAGGTGTCCCTGCCTATGGCAGGGGGTTGGAACTGGATGATCCTTGAGGTCCCTTCCAACCTTACCATTCTATGATTCTATGATTCTGTGAATTGGAAACTACATAAAATCAATGTCTATGGAACAGTTCGTTGACTTCTGTTGGCTTGACAGAAGTATCAGAGATCAGGCCTTTACTCCTGGCTCTACCATCAAGTTTCCATATGGCACTAATCCCTTCCAGTGAACTGGCTCCTCTTCTGCCTTACTGCCTTTCCAGTAGGTGGAAGTTACAGGGATTTTGGGGCAGGAACCCTCTTTGGAGGTTTTCAGTCTGCAATTGGATGAAGTGTGGAGCAGCCTGGTCTGGCCTTGGGACATGACCATGCTATGGGAAGCAGTTTAGACCAGAGGCCTCCTGAGGTCTGTTCTAGCCTGAGCTATCCTGTGGTGCTGTGATTCACAGCAAGTAGCACATGGAGTCAGTGCAGGGTTGGGAAAAAAAGGAATGGGAAAAGGCTTCAAAGAACAAAGATTTTTGGTTGCAGGATCATCCTTACTACCAAAAGAAATACATTCTGCATTCTTAAATATATGGAATTCATCACATTAAACGAAACAACATACCAGGACATTCAACACAGAATGCTTTGGGGAGCAATAGTAAATGAACAGCAAATTCTGTACTCTGACAGTTCAGGACAAAATTTTCAACCTTGCCTGTTCAAACTTGTCTGTACAAAGATATAAAAATGAATCTGCAGCTACTTTAGCTAAGTGCAGATTAGACTGTGAAAGTTTGAAATTAGACCAATATAAAGGAAACCATCATGAAGGTCCAAGGTTATCTGCCATATACATCCTCCTCCTCACACAATCCATTTCTTTCCTCTGAAGACTCAGAGGAATAGTATCAGTAACCATAGTAGCACCAAAATATAAGTATTATTTTTAGCTTCGTGATGTAGGCTGCACAAGAGAATACATTCTCAACATTTTTGTCACAACCTACTTTCATTTTTCATGGGTTTATTTTAATAACAAAACATATCTGGTTGGGTTTTACTTTTTTTTATTGTTCTTAAAATTTTCATTGAGAGATGATTGTTTTACATTCATTGCAGCTTGCAGTGAGAAAATCAGTGGAGCCTGAATTCTTCTACCTCCCACTGCAGCCTCCTCAGCACCAATGAGGTAACTTCATTCCCCTGCCTTCATCTTTTCTGTACTCAAAGCAGACTTTGAATGTGCTTCAACCTGTGGAAGAAGCCCAAAGAGTATTTCTGAGCATCACACCACCAGCCAGCATAATATCCATATCAGAGGTTTCCTGACACTCCTTCTGCAGTTTGAGTCCATGCATGAGTGCTTGTCCTGTGGGCCTTGAGGTACAGGATGTGGCAAATCAGACCTCAGCACTGGGGGCCTCTGCACCATGTCCCCATAGTGCCTGTGGTACGTCTGTCCCTGCTCAGTACAGCACCCGAGAAAAGCCTTTGTAGCAGGATGCCTATCACAGCAACCTCTGAACACCATGCACACCAACACATTGAATACACTGTATGCAGGAGATTGTTGGGGCTCTTGGAAGAAATTAGAGCCCAGGGCTCCTTCATTCCAAAGAGTAAAAGCCAACAGAGAAGCTTGCAGCACAAACCTCCGTCTTGAGCAGAGCTGCAGAGGTGATGGTACTTGAAATTTCCAGAGGCTCCTGCTCTACAGGGCTAATGTCCTGTCCTGAGGATATGTGACACATGCTTGTTATTGTGATCCCCAGACAGGTCAACTTTTAGAATCGCTTTATTTATATTCACAAGCCTAAACAGAAGCAAAATAATTTATCAGCAGTCCTGGTTACCTGGAAAGGTTATGGTTGACCGGATGTTAGTAAATGTGGGACCCACCTACAAGGAGGACCAGAAAGAGGATCCAAGCAACTACAGACCTGCCTGTCTGACATCGGTGCTGGAGACAGTTAGGGAGCACATCATTTTGAGCACCATCATGCAGCACACACTGGACAGCCAGGCAATCACACCAGTCAGTACCAGTTTATGAGAGGAATGTCCTGCTTGACTAACCCAACCTCCTTCTATGACCACTTAGTGGATGAGAGAAAGACTGTGGGTGTTGTTTATCTGGATTTTAGTAAAGCTTTGACACTTTTTCCCACATCACTCTGCTGGAGAAACTGGCTGCACATGGCTTGGATGAGTGTACTCTTCACTGGGTAAAAAAAAAAATGGGTGGATGGCTGAGCCCAGGACTTAAATCCCGTTGGCAGATTGTCACAAGTGGTGTTCCCCAGGACCCAATATTGAGGCTGGCTCTGTCTAACATCAATTGATAGAGTCCACCATCAATAAGTTTGCAACACCAAGTTGGTTGGGAGTGTTGATCTGTCTGAGAGTAGGGAAACTCTCCAGAGGGCTCTGGAAGAGGCTGGATCAATGGGCCAAGGACAGTTCTAAGTGCCGCACTTGGGTCAAAATAACCCCATGCAATGCTATAGGCTTGTATTGTAAAGGAAAGGGATTAAAAATTAATGATATTAATTTTTATGTCCAGGCAGAGATTGTTAATAACTATGAATACTGTTTATTAACATCAAATCTCACCACAAAACTTATATACAAGGTTCAAAAACGCACGGTTTGGAAATTTATACATGCAGGGAACAGGCAAAACTGGAAGTCTTAAAGGCAACTAGCATAAGCAAACATTTTTACTGGCAGAGAAGGTTTGTGCGGTCACTTACACCGCTTGCAGTTAGTTATCCTGCGTAGCCACTGGATGGACGCATGAAGCTCCTTTCTTCTTATGGTAGAAGGCAATCAGTGATTACAAGAGGCTTGAAGTATTTACTCACAAAATATTATGGGACAATACCCAAAGCACATGGTGGGGCTGCTGCTGGGCTGAAAGCTGCTAGAGGCTTTGGAGCTTCCTCAGGCTCCTGGATGCTTCAGAAAGGAGGCAGACGATCCCTGACCTGGTCCTGGCTCTCCTGGCAGCAGGCTCTCGTGTGCAGGCAGACGTCTTCACTGTGCAGTCTCAGCACGGTCACGCTGGCTGTGCAGGTGTGGAGGCATCAGAGCCTCAGCAGGCAGGATACAATAGCAGAGA
>VWYK01058112.1:0-22250 GCA_013399775.1 Semnornis frantzii | reverse complement strand
GTGATAAGACAAGGGGCAGTGGTATTAAATTAGAGAAGAGTAGACTCGAAACTTCATATTCTTCAACTTCAAGGTCTTGCAATGACAAGACAAGGGGTAATGGGTTTAAACTGGCAGAGGAGAGATTTAGACTGGATGTTAGGAGGAAGTTCTTTCCAGTGAGGGTGGTGAGGCACTGGAACAGGCTGCCCAGGGAGGTCATGGCTGCTCCCTCCCTGGAGGGGTTCAAGGCCAGGTTGGACGAGGCCTTGAGTGACCTGTACTAGTGGGAGGTGTCCCTGCCTATGGTGGGGGGGGGTTGGAACTAGATGATCTATCAGGTCCCTTCCAACCTAAACCATTCTTTGCTTCTATGATTCTGCAGAACCTGGTGAGCTAGAAACAGACTGAAATTAAAGAGTTTTTCTTCAATGCATAATAATAATTAATGCAGTATCACCTAGAATATACTGCAAAGCTTTGCTTCAGAAGTATACCCATTTTTAGAAAACACTAAACAGCCAAATTCTGTCTTTACTCTTTTCCCCATTACTTTCATGTGGAACACGTTGCGCAATCCTTTTGCAGCTACACACAATTAAGACCATCCCATATGCAGACCAAATGTATTTCACCTGGACAAGTAGTTTATCCTCTGACAACCTAATAATCAGAAGTGTTTTGTGTCCATTTCCTTTGTGTCACAATTTCTTTAAAAAGCCCCAAAGCCAACAATAAAACCACCACTTACTGGAAATCGAACTACAGACACATCTGTCTTTGTGGCTTCTACAAGGAAGTCCATCCAGAAGTCTACGAGTTCCTGTTTGGCTGTATGTTGCTCTGGAGTCAGTTTCTTGAAATGCTGATGTATCAAAATAGTCTCTACAATAGACTTCAGGTACCTGTGATCATCCAAGCATATGGAGTTAGCACATTTAAGGCAGTCTGTAAATAGTAATGTCTCTCATTGCAACTGAAACGTTGACTGTTGCAACACCACGGCAGTCAGTAAGATGTTGGCTCTCTCTAGGATTGCTTTAAATTACAGCAGTTCCCACTTAGAAATCAAAATACAGCTGCTATATGAGCAACCTGAAATCTAAATGAGTTCTGGGATGCTCCTTCCTGATTCAATTCCTGATCCTATATAGTGAAGTATCCTAAACCACAAAGGCTTCAAGCAACAGCTAAATCCTCCACCTAGGGACCAAGCTGAACCCATGTCAAATTTGCTTCAGTAATGACCAACATCAAATAAAAACCTCAAGCAAGAAACTCACTAGTTTAATTGGTTACATTGTTCTGTCTTCTGTATTGTACCAGCACTGGCAGCTCTTTAACACAGATTTCTAAAACGTGACACTTCTGGAACTGATGATTCTATAAAGACAAGAGCTATGCTCAGCCTTTTGGCACTGCTAAGAAAGGACAACAGCAGCGCCAAATGTGTCCCCTAAACAGAGCTCATGCCTTTCTCTGCTGTTCAAATTTCTGGGGCTGATTTATGGAGCTCTCCATAACATTTTTTTCAGAAATGCCAAGAGAAAGCCAAGTTGCAAACGTCATCTCACACAATTTTTATGAATACCACAGCAAATGAGATCTACATGCTTACAGAGGATCTATCACAGCTATTACCTTATCACAATTAAACTATTCATGGGAAATTTGTTTCCAGGCTTATAACAAGAAAGTGTAATGTAAACTCAAGAGGGCCTTTAGCTGTGCATTTTCAAATCATCCCTCTTAAAGCATGGGAATATCTGGCTTAAAACACTGCATCTACTCCCCTTTGCCCTAGCTGTGCCCTGATGAACAGCAGCAAACAAACTGGGAAGGCATTGCTCACAGGAGAAATCCTTCCTGAAGCACAAATGAGTATGCTGTATTTTCAGAGTTTAATCATAGAATGGTAAGGTTGGAAGGGACCTCAAAGATCATCTAGTTCCAACCCCCTGCCATAGGCAGGGACACCTCCCACTAGTACAGGTCACTCAAGGCCTCGTCCAACCTATTATCTACAGACCTAAACCCCACAGGCGCTGGTACATAAAATCCTGATAATCAGGCATTCATAAACTCCAGAAAACTCTAAACAAAGACTTCTAGAGAGTGCTATCCAGTTTCTCAATAAAACACTGACTTATTAAAAATGGAAAATAATGAAGATAAATACTCTGTGAACAGTATTTACAGAATATTTGGTCAGAAATTTAAGAGTTCTTAATTTTGACAGTTTCCCATAGTAGGTCAATACAGAAGTTTGGTATTTCCATATTTTAGCACACATAAATACATCCCTGGAAGTGTTCAAAGCCAGGCTGGATGAAGCTTTGAGCAATCTCATCTAGTAGAAGATGTTCTCTGCCCACAGCAAGGGATCAGAACTAGGATATCTCTAAGGCCCCTTTCCAGCCCAAACGATTCTATAATTTCCCTCTGATCAGCTTCTGTAGACTCTTTCAGTTGACAGTGAAAACTCTTTTAGTCAAAAAGGAGTCTTGGTTCTCCCCAGCTAACAGGAGCCCAGACCTTAATTAGTGACTGGTCCTTAATTGCTGCTCACATCCAAAGCCTCCTCTCAGAGCACATATCTCTTGCCCTTTGCATACCAGATAGAGTCCACATGGTCATCCTTAGCTCTAGATTCCTAATCTTTGTTAACTCAGCTTCAATCTGCATTCTTCTCAATCATGAGATGCAGCTTGCCCCATACATCACATTCATGTCCAAGTTGCTAAATTGACTGATATGTGCAATAACCACCACAGTATTCCAAGGTATATCCATGCTTCTCTATCCAAGCATCCCCAAAACTTCCAGGCACTAATGACTAAGTCTGTAAGTCAATACCACTTCTCTTCAGTAAAGTAATCACTGAAGCATGGTGCTTACAAATAACTCCTCCCTCACCTTCAGTTAAGCCTGGAACCAATGGTGAATTTGCCCTTCCCAAACATCAAAGACCCATGTTAAGCTTGTCCCTGAATAAGGACAAGTTCCTAGTCTGGGTAAATGTGCAGTGAAACAATACACAGACAGCAAAAGCTGTTTAAAAAAAAAAAAAATCCCATCTTTTGTCAACTAAATATGATAGTGAATGTGAAAGATGAAGACTCTCGCATTTCAACACAGTCATGTACATGATCTTGTTTATCACCTTACCATGCTGGTGCCTTTAGCTTAAACAGCTTTTCTGAAGCCTGGATCACTCTCATATGGTCATTAGCCAACATACTGGCCCCCAAGAAAGACCCTACTTCCCAATAGCTCTGTAGTTTCTCCAAGCTTCCCTTTTTACCAAGCAGGCTGCTGATCTTCACTCCTATAGTCAAACAAACAAACAAAACAAACAAAAACCCAATAAAAACCAAAATAACCCAAGTCACAGAAACGTATTCACACAGTTCAAAAAACATCCAAACATTTTCCTGATTTGAAACCTATTAATTGCTCAAATTACTGTAGCCTCTCTATTTCAATTATACAAAATGGAAATCATACTTACCAGTTGATGCTATATGCCTTCCAAACACCCTAAGCTGTAGCAGATTTTTTTCCCCTGCCCATCTTCCTAAAATCTTCTCAAGAAAGGAACTTTAAGACATCACTGTCAGGACAAGGCCATAGTCAGATTACCTACGTTCTTGCATGGACCTCATCTGTAAAGGTAAATTGGGGCCTTAGGCTACACAACATAGCTGGTAAAAACTTAACAGATGCTGAATAAGGCACCTATTATGTTTTTTCTGCTTTGTTTGTTTGTTTGTTTTTAAACTTATGAGCCCCAAGCCCCAAACTTACCTTTATAGACAAGGCCCCATGCAGAAGGAACAGATGATCCACTGGGCTTCTTCCAGCAGTGATGTTCTTTTAATTGCCGCAAGTCCTACCCCAATGAAAGACATCTATTAATATTCCAAAGTCCCTCAGCAACTCAAGACCATGGAAAGCCTCAGGTTTTCTTTTGACTTGCTAAGTTTTCTGAGAACGAAAAGATTCCTGTGGCCTTCGGGATGATTTTTAGTTCGTATTAGCTGCTATATATTTATAGGTTAAATGAGAGATGCTACACTACCCCCTGCATGCAGCTTACAAGCCAGTCCTCTTCACCACTGTAGTCTTGTCTTCACTGTCCCCATGCCGCTCCACCGTGACAGCTTCCCTCCCACATCACCTTCCATTGTCCTCAATATTAAAGTTGAATATTCACAAGAAATTTCAGTGCAACTGTTCATCTTTATTTTTCTCCTTAAGTAGCTAGCAGACAAAACTTCATGCTGGAAGCAGCAATAAATCTTATCTAAAAGGCTATCATTACACTAGCTGCATTTCAGCCCACAAAACACATCTTGTCTTCTCACATTGTTTGCATCTTTGTTATAAGCATCAGATAATAAATGCTTTCGAAGTGTGAAATTGTATCCAAGTGGTCTGCAGCCTATTTCAGCTCTGTATTTCACATTTTGTGCTCTCTTGCTAACAAGATATTGTCAGGCTTGAGTAACATACAGAACAAAGTAATGCTTATATACAGCACAAAACCAGGCTGGGTAGTGAATGGCTGGAGAGCAGCCCTGAGGAGAAGGACCTGGGGGTCTGGGTTGATGAAAAGCTCAACATGAGCCTGCAGTGTGAGTGCAGCCCAGACAGCAACTGAGTGCTGGGCTGTATCAAGAGCAGTGTGGCCAGCAGGGCAAGGGAGGGGATTCTGCCCCTTTACTCTGCTCTCCTCAGACCCCATCTGGAGTCCTGTGTGCAGTTCTGGAGCCCCCAGCACAGGAAGGACATGGAAGTGTTGGAGTGGATCCAGAGGAGGGCCACGAAGATGATCAGAGGGCTGGAGCAGCTCTGCTATGAGGACAGGCTGAGAGAGTTGGGGCTCTGCAGCCTGGAGACCTAAGCTTCGAGGGGACCTTACAGTAGTCTTCCAGTATCTGAAGGGGGCCTACAGGAAGGCTGGGGAGAGACTATTGACAAGGTCTTGCGATGACAGGACAAGGGTTTAAACTGGCAGAGGGGAGATTTAGACTGGATGTTAGGAGGAAGTTCTTTCCGTTGAGGGTGGTGAGACACTGGCACAGGCTGCCCAGGGAGGTTGTGGCTGCTCCCTCCCTGGAGGCGTTCAAGGCCAGGTTGGATGAGTCCTTGAGTGACCTGTACTAGTGGGAGGTGTCTCTGCCTATGTCAAGGGGTTGGAACTAGATGATCCTTGAGGTCCCTTCCAACCTTACCATTCTATTATTCTGTGATTAAATCATATTAACATTTGTTCTTTTCTTGGGAAAGAATTTCATTTATTCCTGAAGACAAAAATATGCAGTAGATTTTACAAAACACCTCAGCTCTACCTGAGAAACGACGCAGCACACATCACCTCCATTAACCCCACCACATACAGCAGTAACCATCTCTCTGTATAGCAGCTCTGCAAGGCTTCAAAGACAGGCTGCTATATATATGCACATCGTCAAGAGACTGCTTGAGGATGTACACCTACACTTGCCAGTACAGGACAGGAAGGGGGAATTTGTGTTAAATGTTTTCAAAGTCATTTGGATTCCAGAAACCAAAACCTACAGGCTTCCTACACAACAAAGCAAACGGGGGAAAAAAATAGTAATCTCACCCAGGACTCTAGACACTACTACTCAGCAAGATCCTCAGTGGTTGAAGTGTCTGAAACATTTGCATGCATGTGAACAACAACAGACAAAGGCAGGATTCTATTACCTTCCACAGGTTTTGGATATGACCTCATCACAAGGGAAGTAAAGATCTGGTATCACAGGGACACATGAATCATTCTAGCTGGGAGGAAGGGCTAAAGGAGAAGTGTAGCTTTGTGGAGGGCTGAACACTGGGCTATGGCACTCACAAGATGCAGTGACAGCTAACAAGCTATCACAAGCTATTTGTCACAGGAATCAGCAGCACTGGTCTCTGGTTTACAGGACACATATTCTGTCATGCTTCATCACACCTGCAGGAATTTACCCATCAGAACCCTCCAGTGCTGCAGGCAGGGGAGTAGATTTGAAGTGAGGAACAAATGGATTTGTGGGTTTGATGATAAGTACAACTGGGATTACTGGCATGGCAGGTAGAAGTGTTTGTTAAGACTGTAAGACCAGCAGCAGCAAGGATTTTGAGTCCCAGCTCATGGAGTAAGGAAGAGCTATAGGAAGGTAGTGGGAGGAAGGATGGATGCGTGGCAGAGATTATACCTGAGGACACCAAGTTTGGGAATCATTACTGTTCTGTATCCTAGGTGAACTGAAATACTCAAGTGTCCTGTGAAGTGGATTCTAGGACCTTAGAGAAGACAATATCAGCCTCTCAAATTCTTCTGAGAAGGATGAGGTATTCAGGGCTAAAACCCACTCAAATTTCTGACCTCCTGCTAAGGTCATCTTAAAAACTTACTTATCCCTGAAAAGCAAGTTGGAAAAACACAATTGCAATGTGGAGGCATTAGCAACAGCTTCAAATGACCATAACTCTAATGCAGAGGTGGGGTTTTTTTAAGCTTTGTTTCGTTTTCCAGTGGGTTTGGTCTTTTTGAGGGGGGTGGGGGATTGTAACTTTTCTATGCCAAGTGAACATCTTCATGAATTTCACTCTGAGTTTGTGGTTTTCTCGTATAATTTCCCTAGCTTATTTCCATTTCACCATCTTGTAAAGTTTTTGTTTTGAAAGTATAAAGTAATCCAGGCAAAGTCAGCACATTCCCATTCCCTCCTTCCATGATAAACTTTGCATTCATGAAGGGAGAAGAAAGAGCAGCAGCTGGATTCCAGTATATTTTATAAAAAATATTTTGAAGGATAAATAAGCAAAGCCAGAGGAACCATCAATGCCAGAAATGCCACTGCTTTTGTAACACTGAGAATATATCCACAGTTTGCAAAGAAAAGAAGATACAGCAAGCAGATATTGCCAGTTTAAATATCACTATGGAGGCTTTATAAGCAATCTGCTTTTCCTTGCTCAAATATTGACAGAACAATTCATATTACAGCATTCTCCATTTGTTGTACAGCCAGCAGAGATCATTGCTGTAAGGTCAAAGCTTTGCATTTCTGTTCTGGTCTCAAAGTTCCGCAGTTTTATATAGTTAAGAAAGCAATGCTATTCAGAAAAGTAAAGGAAGATTTTCATTAATACTTCAAATAATCCTTTAGTTGTGAGCTATTTAGTTGAGAGTAGGATTATTTAGAAGGGATATTTTCTGATCTCTTGCAGACTGGTAACATTTCTGTTGGATTCTTAGTTTTACTGGAGTTACAACAATGTTGCCAATGTAATCAGATCTTCACTGTGAGGGTGGTGAGACACTGGAAAAGATTGACAAGGGAGGTGGTGGAAGCGCCATCCCTGGAGATTTTCAAGGCCAGGCTGGATGTGGCTCTGGAAAACCCAATCTACTGTGAGGTATCCAGGCCCATGGCACGGCAGGGGAGTTAGAAGCAGATGATCCTTGAGGTCCCTTCCAGCCTTGACAATTCTATGATTCTATATGCATCTTACATCACACCCTTGTATCCTTTCTTAGCCTTTCCCAATCTACTAGTATCATTTCCATACAACCTGGGCTGTACTCAACCAGTTTGCTCTTGTCTCTCCCATCAGAAGATAGACTTCCTCTAATTTCCATGTGCTACACATAGTACTGCAGGTGGACACCAAACAGAAAGTGCTGCAAACCTACTGGTACTGAATGGTCTTGTACACACAGACCTAAGCAAGAAGTTACATCAAAAGAACGACACTTATAAAAGATTCTTGGGGCAGCAGAGAAAAAAAAAAAAATCCCCCACACCACCTCTGTAAGTTTTTTTTTGTTTAAAACTAATTTAAAGTTCACCCAAGACAAATTTTGCTCAGAATGTACAACTCAAGCCAGCTGACAAACATCATTGTGCTAAGGCAAATGGGACTAAGGCACCTGGGAGTGCAGCACGGATTGAGACCCACTTGGTTGAGGAGGTCCTCAGTGGAAAGGGACTTGGGAGTCCTAGTGGAAGCTCAATATGAGCCAAGAGCATGATGCAGCCTGCATCCTGTTTCTGCAGCAACAATTGTAGCACCAAGCAGAGAAAAAGGAGTCATCACCCCACTCTACTCAGCCCACACCTAGAATATTGTGTTCAGCTTTGATTCACACTACACAAAAAAAGATGTGTACAGACTGAAGAAGCTCCACAGAAGGGCTACAAAGATGACCAAAGGACTGGGAAACTGCCATATGAGGAAGGCCTGAGAGAATTGAGTTTGCTCAGCCTTGAGAAAAGTAAGCTTGGAGGAGACCTTATTACCATGCTCCAGTATTTAAATGGTGGTTACTGAGAAGATTGAGACTCCCTTTTTCCAATCACATGGAAAATGCCAGGCATAATGGATACAAGTCATTCCTGGAAAGATTCCAATTGGACACCAGAGTAGAATTTTTCACAAGAACAGTCAGCCATTAGAATTGTTTTCCCAGGGAAGTGGTGAAGTTCTCAACACTGGACACTTTTATAATTCAGCTAGACAAGGTGCTTGGCTATCTCACACAGACAGAGCTTTTGCCAGGGGAGCTGGGATCAGATGATCCTTGAGATGCCTTCCAACTTGGTATTCTACCATTCTATGAACAGTGATCACAGTGTTACCAGCAAGAAACCAACAAAACATACAGAGTCTATATGATATATGTATTGGAAAATTTGTTTCAAAATAGCTATGTCAGTTTGAGGCCTAAAATACTCTGACAGTATTTCCCATAACAAAATAAGAAAGACAGACACTAGCAGATAACAGGGGTTGCTGTAATTAAGGGTTTTCAGCAGACACCAAGTACAAGTTCCCATTATAGAAGCACACCAACAACGCCCCCCTAAAAAAACAGACTAAACAAGACAACCTTCTGCCAATGAGCTACCAGATATTCCTCTACCGAATCATTAATGAGTCACAGATGGAACCTTAGAGTAATAAAGAATCCTCATTTATGTAAAACTCTTCATACATTAGGGAGAACAATGGTGGACAAACTCACAGGAAGATGATACCAAGTATCTAAAAGATACTTTAGATAGAAAATACCAGAAAACCAAAGAACACACAGATTTCATCAATACAATTAATTTGTCCAATCTAGTTGGCTGCAGTCTGTATTCAATTGGGAAGTTTCTTCAAGGTGGAAGGATTCAAATTAAACAACACAGTAAAGCCCAGGTTCACTTAACTATCTCATTTAAAATTAGGTGAGCTGAGTGAATAGTTGCCAATGTTACGTAAAGAATAAAACATATTTTTATCTCCTACACTGGCACAAGAATTCAGATATGAATGGGAGATCACAGAATCACAGAATCATCCAGGTCAGAAAAGACTCTCAGGATCATCAAGCCCAACCTATAACTCTACTCTACAAAGTTCACCCTAAACCATATCCCCCAAACACCACATCCAAACAACTTTTAAACACCTCTAGGCTGGGTGACTCCACCACTTCCCTGGGCAGCCCATTCCGATGCCTGACCACTCTTGATGAGAAAAAATGTTTCCAGCCTAAACCTGCCCAGATAGCTTGAGGCCATTCCCTCTTGTTCTATCAGTGTTTACCCGTGAGAAGAGACCAGCAGCAGCCTCTCCACTATGTCCTTTCAGGTAGCTGTAGACAGCAATGAGGTCTGCCCTCAGCCTCATCTTTTTCACACTAACCAGCCGCAGCTCCTTCAGTTGCTCCTCCCAAGATTTATTCTTCAGGCCCTTCACAGCTTCCTTGCCCTCCTCTGCACTCACTCCAGCACCTCCACATCTTTCTTGTTTTGAGGTGCCCAAAACTGAACACAATACTCAAGGTGTGGCCTCACCAGAGCTGAGTACAAGGGGACAATCACCTCTCTTACTCCTGCTGGACACAGCATTTCTAATCCAAGCCAGGATGCCACTGGCTTTCTTTGCCACCTGGGCACACTGCTTGCTCATATTGAGTTGTCTGTCACTTAGAAGCCCCAGGTCCCTTTCTGCCAGGCAGCTTTCCAGCCACACTTCCCCAAGGCTGTAGCATTGCTTGGGGTTGTTGTGGCCCAAGTGCAGGACCTGGGATTTGGCCAGGTATTGAAACCAACCCAAAACACAAAATGTCGCTCACTCACAGAAGGCAAACACAGTAGTTGGAGCAACTCTGTGGAGCCCATTGCATCCACCTGAGCACCTTCATTCACATCAGAGAACTTAAATTTCACTTCCATTATTTAGATGAAAGTAAGCATTGCACTCTGATCTTCACTCAAAAAAACTCTACTACAAAGTTACTTTCAGACATACAGTGCACACCTAGGTCCTAGCCCACAGCAGTGACTGATACATTTTGTGGAGTTGAAGACATTGTTTCTCACTTGACAGCCTCCTTAGGAGACAGAAAGATTAAAAAAATACTTTGCAGGACAGAATTACACAAATCAAAGGAGACGAATGCCAGCTGCAAACAATGTATTACTACATATTGCGACATTCAAGTGCTTTCTCCCATACCTTCCCTGAAAATACTGACGAGTAATTTTTAATTTGCACTCCCTTCAAACAGGAAAAAAAACCAAAAACAAAACCACAAACGAAATATTTTAATTCTTCCTTCTTAAAGAAGATTTTTTTTTTTTTTATGACGAGCGTGGGTGAGACATTGGACCAGGTTGCACAGGGAAGTTATGAATGGTCCGTGTGGAAGTGCTGAAAGTCAGGGTGAGTAACCTGTGGGACATGTACCTGCCCACATCAGGGGGCTTGGACTAGATGGTCTTCAAAGGGCTCCTTCCAACACAAATCACTCTGTGATTCTATTAATACAAATATTTCAGAAAACTTCAAAGAAAGCACGAGAAGAAAAATATTCTTCTCTCGGTCCATCCCAACCTCAAGTCAAGTGCATTTTCCCCACTCTTAGGATTGATTTTTTGCCTATATTCTTTACAGTTCTACAGTGGGGTTTGTTTTGTTTTCAAGAATGTGATGTGGAACTGTATTCCCCATTCAGGCATTTCTGTTTCATGAATCAGATAGTCCATCAAAAAAGGGCTGTCCATTTTGGAGAGCAGAGATGGGCAAAAGGACATGGGGGTCCCAGTGGGTGGAAGGTTGAGCATGAGCCAGCAACATGCTCTTGTGGCCAAGAAGGCCAATGCCGTTCTAGGATGGATTAGAAGAGCTATGGTTAGTAGGTTGAGAGAGGTTCTCCTCATCCTCTACTCTGCCCTGGTGAGGCAGCAGCTGGAACACTGTGTCCAGTTCTGGGTTCTTCAGCTCAAGCAGGACCTAGGAAACTGCTTGAAAAATCCCAGTGCAGAGCCACAAAAATGATTCAGGAAGTGGAACATCTTCCTTACAAGGAGAGACTGAGGGAGCTGGGGCTCTTTAGCCTCGGGAGGAGGGGACTGAGATGTGACCTCATTCATGTTTATAAAAACGTAAAGGGTGAGTGCCAAGAGGATGGAGCCAGGCTCTGCTCAGTGATGCCCAGTGACAGGACAAGGGGCAGTGGTGGAAGTTGAGGCATAGGAAGTTCCATGGAAACACGAGGAGGAATTTTTTCAGTGTGAGGGTGGCAGAACACTGGAACAGGCTGCCCAGGGGTGTTGTGGAGTCTCCCCCTCTGGAGCTATTCAAGATCTGGCTGAATGCATTCTTGTGTGATCTGGTCTAGGTGATCCTGCTCTGGTAGGGGGGTTGGACTGGATAGCCTTTCGAGGTCCCTTCCAGCCTCTCACATCCTCTGTGATTTTCACTAAGCTCCAGCAACCAATTAAGACTTTGAAACTGGAAGTAAGCCCTTCACAACAGCCCTCACCCACAGTCAGGTAGGATCGGTAGTGGAAGGATAGACCAATTGAACTATTCAGACTCTCACTATCAAACCACTTGTGTACAACCATCAGGTTTCTCCCATGTCAGTGGGTGGTATCATACTTTCACTAGAATATGATTTCCCTGTGAATCTGCAAACTGTAATTACCAACTTTGCGCAGCTCAAAAGAAGTATCGAAGCAGTGTCCAGCTGCCAGGAGGAGTACTGCGTAATTAATTCCTGACTGCAGTGTTGGCTCGGACTCAAATGCCTTCTTGAACCTAGGAAAAAAACCAACATACAAGTTTAGTTTCTAAATCATGTGATCTAATAGGGACATCATGATCCTTTTAGGTATTTTGAGTGCTTATCTTCTGTTTGCACAGCAAGAATCCATGGAAGCAAAAATATTTTGCTGCTTACCACACATGCTTTGTGGTTATTTTTAGGAGTCAGTTATTTATATATCCTCCTCCCATTTCCTTTCCCCTCACACAACAAGCACAGACCCTACTCATCAATCCCAATAGAGTTCGAGCACCTTACTAGATTTCCCATTTTCTTTCAGAAACAAATCATGCTAACAGCCTGTAACAGACCTGTTTACAGTTATATTTATTAAGCTCATTCACTTATTCTCAAATATATGAATTTCTGCTGACTTGAAACTTCATATTCTTCAACTTCAAGGTCTTGCAATGACAGGACAAGGGGCAATGGGTTTAAACTGGCAGAGGGGAGATTTAAACTGGATGTTAGGAGGAAGTTCTTTCCAGTGAGGGTGGTGAGACACTGGAACAGGTTGCCCAGGGAGGTTGTGGCTGCTCCCTCCCTGGAGGGGTTCAAGGTCAGGTTGGACGAGGCCTTGAGTGACCTGTACTAGTGCGAGGTGTCTCTGCCTATGGCAGGGGGGTGGAACTAGATGATCTTTGAGGTCACTTCCAACCTTACCATTCTATGATTCTGTTGTGTATGTGCTCCAGTGACATACAAGGATATCAAAATGCATAAGCACAAAAGAAAGGTGTGACAAGAACATATTGCATTTAGCTACAATTTCAGTTACTCCAAAATTTACTCTTCACTGACATTGTCCTTATGAGTCTATTCAGATAAAATGGGACTATACCAGATTTTTCCCTCCTCAAGACAAGGTGAACAAGTAAGATGAATGGCAGCAACATTCAAATAGCCTAAAAAAGTCGAGAGGCTTCACCCACACAGCACACAATATCCTCAAGCTGGCAATACGAGGCATAGTGACAACAGCGACAGCAGATCTACAGTGCTTTAAACTTGTTCTACAGAATAAGAACACATTTAGTTGCATATATGTATGTATATATGTATATGTATATACAAAGACACCCTGTTAAGGAGGTGGCAATGAAGACTATCAAATGTGAATGAAGGAGCATGAGACATTCAGTCAGCCTAACTCTGCTACATAACAGCGATGGAGCTTAAAATCGCTTCCAAAATGGTCAGAAAAATCCAAACAAACAAATCAATTACACATCAAGAAAATCAGGTTGTGAGATTAATACACAACAAAGGAAAGAAAAATAATCAATGCAAAACCTAAGGATTTGGCTCTCAGACAACACCTGGACATGCATTTTGATGCTAGCATGCCAAAAAAAGAGATAGTTTTTATATTTTGTTTGTTGGTTTTCCTGCTCTAATGAATCAGCACTTTGTAGCCTTTAACAGCAGCTCTGCTTCCCAAAAGGATAAGGCAGGCTTTCCTTCAATCTGTCACATATACACTCTCTCTGCACTTCAATTGCCCACCACCAATCATTAGACAAGAGTCCAGGCCTCTAAAAAAAGGCAGGATGAGCAAAGACAACTCAACTAATTCTTTTGACCTGCCTTTCTTCTTGTCATGTGAGTTACAAAAAAAAAAAATCAGGACTAAAGCACAAACAAAACATTTTCATTCGCTTAAAAAAAAGAAAACCAAACAACGAACCAACCTACACACAAAAAAAAGTCCCGAACACAAAACCAACCACCATCAAAACCCATACCCTCCCACTAACTTAACAGGACAACACTCTCATTGATCCTAAGTATATATATAGCCAGAAGAGACTGGTTGGCTGGCAAAATCACTTTGGAGACATGGCAACACTGGGAACTGGTCTCCCCTTTTTTGTTTTTTACCCTAGGGGTCTTTCATGCTGTAGCATCCTCATGCAACACCAGGAAAAGGAGAGAGGACAGGAGGAGACAAAAAAACCCCTTGAAAATAAGTATTTGTTGTTCCAGTACAGGACACTCTGTACTTTAGTTTGTTTGGGCCCAAAATTTCTAATTTCTGGCACGACTATCAAATTTTTTCTAGTCCTTGGATGGATATACACAAAACTTCAAAATTTCAGAAAAAAGCATCCCTCATGTGTATCCACATTTATGCTGTAAACAATGATAATCATGTAGGCAAAGGAGATGGACTTGATCTTAAGTTCACAAAATAGTTACTGCTGGCAGAAGTATTGGTGAAAGACCCTGAAGAAACCTCCTTTCTTAAATATTTACCACAGAGGCATCAACAGCATTGCTGATGAGCTGTTTTGAGCACTGATGACTCCATCACGGATAATCAGAAATTATCTCATCACAGGATCACAGGATGTCAGGGGTTGGAAGGGGCTCAAAGACACCATAAAGTCCAACCCCCCTGCCAGAGCAGGGCCATACAATCTAGCTCAGGTCACGCAGGAATGCATCCAGACAGGCACTGAAAGTCTCCAGAGAAGGAGACTCCACAGCCTCTCTGGAAAGCCTGTTCCAGTGCTCTGTGACCCTTACAATAAAGAAGTCACTCCTTTGCGTTGAGCTGGAACCTCTTGTGCTGCAACTTACATCCACTGTCCCTTGTCCTATCATAGGGCACAGGTGAGAAGAGCCTGTCCCCTCCCTCTTGACAGATATTTATAAACATTGATCAGATCCCCTGTAAATCTCCTCTTCAACAGACCAAGAATCATCAGATTCCTCAGTTTCTCCTCACAGAGGAGAAGGTTCCGGCCCCTTAATCATCCTTGTAGTCCTCCGTTGGACTCTCTCAAGTAGATTCCTGTCCCTCTTGAACTGGGGAGTCCAANGAGCTGGGGGTGTGCAGCCTGCAGAAGAGGAGGCTCAGGGCAGAGCTCATTGCTCTCTGCAGCTACCTGAAGGGAGGTTGGGGCCCAGGTGGGATTGGAAGGGACTCTAGGGAGCATCTGCTCCAAGATTTCCAGGTGACAGTGCAGCTGCAGTGAGCTGCCCCAGCCCCCTGGCAAGCTGAGCCTTCAACTGCCCAGTGCAGGGCACTCTACTGCTGCCCTTGGCAGATGATTCCAGCCTCTGCTCTCATGGCAAACATTTCCCTCTGGAGCCCAATGGGAATGTCCCCAGCAGTAACTTGTCCCCAGCACCCCTTGCCCGTTCCCTGGCACTCCTTGGACAAAGGGAGTCTGCATCCTTCTGGCACCCACCCTTTGGTCCATGGTGATAAGGTCTACCCTGAACCTTCTCTTCTGCAGGCTGAACAATCCCAATTTAATCTCAGCCTTTCCTCATATGGCAGAGGGCTGCCAGTCCTCTGATCATGTAGACAACTGCATTGCTCCTCTTTGAGCTAGACAGCAGCAGGGTGACAGCAAACTTCAACTACCTGAAGGGAGGTTGTGGCCAGCTGGGGTTGGGCTCTGCTGCCAGACACCCAGGGACAGAAGAAGAGGACACCACCTCAAGCTGTGCCAGGGCAGGCTCAGGTTGGATGTTAGGAAGAAGTTCCTGACAGAGAGAGTGATTGGCATTGGCATGGGCTGCCAAGGGAGGTGGTAGAGTGCCCATCCCTGGAGGTGTTTAAGAGGAGGCTGCATGAGGCTCTTGGTGCCAGGGGTTAGTTGATCAGAAGGTGTTAGATGATAGATTGGACTGGATGATCTCAGAGGTCTTTTCTAACCTGCTTCATTCTGTGCTTCTGTGACTCTTGAGCCTATTAAAATTCAGCAGGAGGAAGATGTGGCCCATCCCACCATGACAGGAGCAAGCTCACACAGCACTGAGACAAGCAAATCAAACAATCAAACCCTCCTTCTCAGTGACAGAATAAACACATCTCAGCACCTGCTTCAAAACTCCCTCCAGGCAGCTCTTGTCTCATCTCCCAGCCAGCAGCAGCAGCAGTGGCTCCAGCCTGGGATGTATTATGTCCACCCTTTGAAACTCAGACAATTCATCCCTACTACCTTTCTGGATCAAACACTGGAAACGAAGCAACTGGAAATGGCTATTCCCACTCCGAGGCAGCTCAGCATCTGCAGATCAAAGGAGCTAAAGCAAACACTCCCTGGCTGCAGAGCTAAGGTTCGCTTTGACACCACCAAGTGCTGCAAAATCTCTCAGCAGCTTTGGAGCTTTATGTGCAGGAGAGGGATGGACATTGTTTGAAGCAGGACATCATTCCTGCCTTGATAAATCCTGTTATGTTTAGAGGCTGTCAGGAGAGATTATTGGAAGTCTCTGGAGAAATGCAGTCAGGAGAGAGTCACTGGGTAGGGTATTTGCTTTAGCCAGCTCAGAGCATGAAAGTCTGCTCCTAATCAGGGGAACTCTGCAGATCTTCCAATAGTTTAACCACAACTTTGAGGACAGAAAAAAAAACCACCAACCCTAACCAACCAAAAAATCCCAACCAAACAAAAAGCCCCACATAAAACCCACTCTTAAACTGCCAGTTGCTGCAGACTGGTGGCTGCTTAGCAGTGCTGATGCTCTGGGCTGCACGGAGAACAGTATGGCCAGCAGGTCAAGAGAGGTTCTCCTTCCCCCAAGGGCAGCCTGGGCTGCATCCAAAGCAGTGTGGGCAGAGATGGAGAGAGGGGATCCTGCCTCTCAGCTCTGGGGAGACCTCACCTGCACTGCTGGGTCCAGCTGTGGGACCCCAGCACAAGACAGACTTGGACCTGATGGAGCAGGTCCAGAGTAGGACCATGAAAGTGATCAGGGGACTGGAGCAGTTCTGCTATGAGGACAAGATGAGGGAGTTGGGGAGGTGCAGTATTTAGAATTCATAGAATCATAGAATCATAGAATGGTAAGGTTGGAAGGGACCTCAAGGATCATCTAGTTCCAAACCCCTGCCATAGGCAGGGACACCTCCCACAAGTACAGCTCACTCAAGGCCTCATCCAACCTGGTCTTCAACACCTCCAGGGAGGTTGTGGAGCACAGAAGCACAGAATGTGATCACATGCTATGTTTCTGTGCTCCACAACCTCCCTGGGCAACCTGTGCCAGGGTCTCACCACCCTCACTGCAAACAACTTCCTCCTAACATCCACTTTCAATCTCCCCTCTGCCACTTCAAACCCATTGCCCCTTGGCCTGGCATTCCCAGACCTTGTCAATAGTCCCTCCCCAGCCTTCCTGTAGGCCCTTTCAGATCCTGGAAGGCCACTCCAAGGTCTCCTGGAAGGCCTCTCTTCTCCAGGCTGCAGAGCCCCAACTTGCAGCGATGGAGAGACAGAGACATAGCTTGATGCAAGCAAAGCATCTCCTTTATTGAAGAACTCTATAGCTAATATATTCTCACAAACCCATAGTGTTACAAGTTGATTGGATATATGCTAATCACACAAGTTCCCTATGTGCCTGGTTACATATCCTGATTGGTTACACCTTTCAGCTCATCAGAAAGTTTCACTGTCTCTAGTCCCTTATCTCTTACCTATGTTGCCAAGCTACCAAGGCTACATGGCTAACTGGATCCTGTTTGTCACATTCCTTTAGGAGATTTACACAACCTTAACGAGCATGCTGTTATCTACACATCCCAAGCCCAAGGTTTGTGTGCAAACTGACCCAGGCTCAGTAATTGTGCTGAGCTAGCAGTTCGTTCACCCATACCAACTCTCTCAACCTGTCCTCACAGCAGAGCTGCTGCAGACTTCTCAGCATCTTGGTGGCCTCCTCTGGACCTTCAGCTAGTTGAAGTTTGCTGTCACCCTGCTGCTGTCTAGCTCAAAGAGGAGCAATGCAGTTGTCTGCATGATCAGAGGACTGGCAGCCCTCTGCCATATGAGGAAAGGACGAGATTAAACTGGGGTTGTTCAGCCTGCAGAAGGCTCAGGGTAGACCTTATCACCATAGACCAAAGGGTGGGTGCCAGGAGGATGCAGATTCCCATTGTCCAAGGAGTGCCAGGGAACAGGCAAGGGGTGCTGGGGACAAGTTACTGCTGGGGACATTCTCTTTTTGTTTGCCATGAGAACAGTCGGAGCCTGGAATCATCTGCCAAGGGCAGCAGTAGAGTGCCCTGCACTGGGCAGTTGAAGGCTCAGCTTGCCAGGGGGCTGGGGCAGCTCACTGCACTGTCAACTGGAAAGCTTAGAGCAGATCACCCTTGGGGTTCCTCCCAGGCTGGCACTCTGAGATTGTGCCTGTAAGCTAAGCCATCCTGCATGCCATCTCTTCGTGGCAAAGGACAGGAAATTGTGTGAACCAGGCACTGCACAAGCATTAAACAGCTCACAGGCTCTGCTGTCACTCAGGACAAAATCATTGCAAGCCCTAAACACTTTTGCTGAACACAGCCTTGCCAAAGCTGTCTCCCTGCAAACCTGGTTGCTGGAGAAGGGACTGAAATAGCAGCTCATTAGGAGACTCATTACAGCCAAGCCAGGGACAGTTTTATGACCTACTTAGCATTTGATGGCCAACATTAGCAGATGCAGCAGTCTGTGTCAGAGAAGCTTGGAGATGTCCATCCTCCCACACTGCTCAGAGCCTGCTGGGTGATGAGAGGGCTGGAGTACCTCTCCTGCAAAGACAGGCTGGGAGAGTTGGGGCTGTTCAGCCTGGAGAAAAGAAGGCTTCAGGAGCACCTTAGAACAGCCTTCCAGTACCCAAAGGGGACCTGGAAAAGAGAAGGCTCCAGGGACCCTTAGAACAGCCTTCCAGTGCCTGGAGGGGACCTACAGGCAGGCTGGGGAAGAGCTGTTTAAAAGGGTCTGTGGGGATAGGATGAGGGAAATGGGGAGCTTTGAGTTGGATATTAGGGGAAAGTTCTTTCCTGGGTGGTCAAGTATTGTAACAGGCTGCCCAGGGAGGTGGAAAATGGCAGCCTGGGCTGCATCCAAAGCAGTGTGGGCAGAGCTGGAGAGAGGGGATCCTGCCCCTCTGCTTTGCTCTGGGGAGACCTCACCTGCACTGCTGGGGTCAGCTGTGGGGCCCCAACACAGGAGAGACCTGGAGCTGATGGAGAGGGTCCAGAGGAGGCCATGAAGATGCTCAGAGGGCTGCAGAACCTCCCCTGTGAATACAGGCTGGGAGACTTGGAGCCAGCTATTCAGGTTGGAGAGGAGAAGGCTGCAGGGAGACCTCAGAGCTGCAGTTCAGTATCTGCAAGGGAGCTGCAGGCAGACTGGGGAGGGACTGCTCAGAAGGGGCTGTGGGGACAGGTTGAGGGCAATGGTTTGGAAGTGGAGCAGGGCAGAGTTAGGTTGGGCATCAGGAGGGAGTTGTGCAGAGTGAGGGTGGGCAGAGACTGGCACAAGCTGCCCAGGGCTGTGCTTGAGGCGCCATCCTTGGAGCCATTCAAGGTGAAACTTGTTGTGTCCCTGTGCAGCCTGCTCTGACTGGAGATATCTCTTCTGCCTGCAGGAGGGTTGGCCAAGATGCCCTTGGAGGGTCCCTTCCAACCAGATGCTGTCTGTGACCCATCAGTATGGCTTCAAACAGGTTGTTTGAGTGGTTTTAAAAAACCCAAACCAAAAGAAATCCTGTGGTTGCTGCAGGACGGAAGACAAGGGAAGATCTTATCCCTTTCTATCTCCTCTTTCACCAGAATACAAACTGTTTGGTTAGTTTGTGGTACCAGAAGGTCTTCGGAATGGGTGGTTCAGGGCTGAGCATGGCTCAGACACACAGCCTGGCTCTGCCCCTCCTCTGGTGCACTCAGCTGTTGGCACTGCAGCTCTGTGCCAGCCAGCATCTCTGAACTAGTTGCCAAGAAATGTCAAGGTCATCTATCCCTCCTGCTCTGCAGCACAGCAGGTGTGAGGCTGCTGGGACCAGAAGCCAAGGAGGATTCTCAGCAAGCAATGTCCTCACTCCAGTGAACATGAGATCAAGGGGCTCTTGAGTTTGGGAGTTTAGAATCCTAATCCAGCTTCAAACAGGGCACTAAATGCTACAGCTCAGGAGCTTTTGTGGCTGCAGCCACTTCTGAGCACAGGTCACCAATGCAGAAACAAGCACTGATGCAACTGATGCAACTGATGCAGCAGACACAACAGGAAGATCAGAGGCTCCCATGTGATGTGCCAGAGGAAGAAATCTGCTGGCCTGCAAATCCAGGCAGGAATACAAATTGCTCCACTCCTAAGTTCATCATGTACACAGGACACCCACCTGCAATGGTTCCTCTCCTCCTTCCCTGCCCCTGCACATTTCTGCTTTGGGTTCCTCTTCCCCACACCAGTCTGATAGAAACAGCAGGGAGAAGGGCAGAAACTGCATCTGGGCTACAAACCATTCTTGGCTGTCAAATAAATCCTAGAATCACAGAACCATTAAAGGTGGAAAAGACCTCATCAAGTCCAACCAGCAAACTAGCACCACCACATCCCCCAGCTGCCATGGCCACAGGTGCCTTGAACCCCTCCAGGCATGGGGACTCCACCACCTCCCTGGGCAGCCTGTGCCAATCCCTGACCACTCTTGCACCAAAGACATTTTTCCTCAGTTCCAACCTAACCTTCTCCTGGCACAATTTGAGGCCATTTCCTCTCCTTCTATCACCTGAGCCTAGGGAGCAGAGCCCAACTCCAGTCTGGCTCCAGCCTCCTCTCAGGGAGCTGCAGAGAGCAATGAGCTCTGCCCTCAGCCCCGTCTTCTCCACACTGCACACCCCCAGCTCCCTCAGCTGCTCCTCCCCAGCCATGTTCTACAGACCCTTCCCCAGGTTCATTGCCCATCTCTGGACCTGCTCTAGCAACTCAATGAGCAAGAACAAGAACAGGCCCCAACCATATAGCTAGGAAGGGCCCAGAAAACCAGCACTCCAAAATACTGCATCTCAGCTTGGCAGGGTAACAGGAATTCAAGGGCAGACGTCCTGGTGTCAATGAGGGCAGCAGCCTCTCAAGCAGCACTGCTGACTGACCAAGATCATTGCTCTACTGAGCATCCAGCTCAGACAGAGCAGGGACCAGACCCAAGCTGGTTTAATGTTGTCAGGGGTGTTAGCCAAGCCTAATCCAAGACAGTACAATAAAAATCCATCCACAGAGAAGAAAAAAGTGGTTTGCATCTTGACCTTGGCCAAGTCTGTTGGCTCATCCTCAGCTGGAGCAGTGATTTAGCTTTGTTATTCCCCCTGATAGCTGAGAAGAGAAAAACTGCAGTGGTTGTGATCAAGAGTCACCTTCTAAAGGCTTCACAAATCAGCTGGCAGATTCAGGTAGTAGCAATTGGCAGCTGTGCCCAGGAGGCAACAAAGCCCTGGCTGAAGTTTCAAGGTTTTGATGACCTAAGTTTTCCAGCTCCCACGGCTTGAGCCATGAATCAGGGCACCTGGAATTAAACTGGATAGAAATGTGAGGAGGACATAGGAATTTACCACCTCCCTTCCATGACTGACAGGCTTTGGGATCTCCTTTCTGTAGAGAGACAACACTCATGGGTCCAGAGGTTGTCCTGCTCTGTCCTGCACCCTCAGTGTCTCAAGGACTTCAGTATTCCCAAGAGGAAAGCTTTGCAAAAGATGCTTCAACAAAACAGGCTCTTAGCTGAGGAAAGAGAAATAGATGAGGGGGGGAAAAAATTATATATATATATTATTAAAAAATAACAAAAAAAGACAATAACCCAAACCCTTGAATATCTCCAGGGATGGGGACTCAAATACCTCCAAGGGCAACCTGTTTCAGTGTTTCACCACCCTCATGCTGCAGAACTTGTTCCTAACATCCAATCTAAATCTGTTCTGCTCTTATTCCAGGCCATTGCCACTGCAGGCCATTGCAAACAGTCCCTCTGCAGCCTTCTTGTAACCCCCTTCAGGTACTGGAAGGCAGTTTTGAGGTCTCCCTGGAGCCTTCTCTTCTCCAAGCTGAACACCCCCAGCTCCCTCAGCCTGGCCCCATAGCAAAGCTGCTCCAGTCCCCTGATCACTTTCATGGTCCTACTCTGGACCCTCTCCATCAGGTCCAGATCTCTCTTGTGTTGGGGCCCCACAGCTGGACCCAGCAGTGCAGGTGAGGTCTCCCCGGAGCAGAGCAGAGGGGCAGGATCTCCTCTCTCCATCTCTGCCCACACTGCTTTGGATGCAGCCCTCAATGCAACTGTCCATAGCATTAATTGAGATCTATTATACATATATAACAATTAATATATATATTTTGTGTATATTGTATGTATGTTTTTATATATATAT
>VWYK01058111.1:31381-47978 GCA_013399775.1 Semnornis frantzii | reverse complement strand
TGACTCCTGGTCAATCCCGTGCGGGGACCAGTTCGGGCCGTGGGGTCGTTGCGAGCCCGGGAGCGGCTGTAGGCAGCACGGTGAGGGCACAGCGCGGGCGGTACCGCGGCTGCGGCGCTTCGGCTGGCGAGGGAGCTCCTGCTGCGCTTCTCTGCCTTCTCTCGGCTGGTGCTCGCAGCGCTACGCTCACCAGGTGAGGCTGGTGCTGGGTGCGGGCAGACTCGCAGTGCCCGAGGGTGTGGGGTGCCTGTTGCTTGGGATGCTGCGGGGGTGCTGGGGTCTAGAGCGCTGTTCCTGCGCGACCTGGCTTCTCTGCCCCCGGGGGAGCGGCGTTCTTGGCTACGGCCCCTCCTGGCACAACTGAGACAGGCAGGAGAGCATTTTCTGGTAGCCTCAAGGTTTTTCCTCTTTCTTTTTTTCCCCCTACCACTGCGTTTAAAGATCTGTTGCCAAGAAGGATTTCATTTTGTAGCTGAATCACTGGGGATATCTCCTTACCCCTGTGGGGTGTCACTTGTTTAGGCTGCTTCAATCTGTTGTGCCCTCTTAATCTGGGTTCAATAAGAAACGTTATTTTGAGGCAGTTGCCAAAACGCCACAATGCAAGTTAAAAATGTTTCAGTGGGATTGTTGCTGCCAAGAAGTAGATGAGCTGAGGTGAGTAGGAGAACTGTCTAAAGGACTAATGGAATATTGCTTCTTCTTGTACTTCATGGAGATGTTTGAAAGCCTGGGCACAGCAAAGTATATGCTTTGGGTCCTTTTTAGTCTGTGTAAATACACTGGGAATAGCTGCAGTGTGACCGTTGCTTGCAGTGTCACTCTAATAGCGGGGCAGTTTGTGCCAGTGAGGAAAATCTGCTGGAGAAACCTACTTTGAGGCTTACTGGTTCCTGCAGGGTTCCCCAGTACCACAGCTATGCTGATGGCAGTAGTGGTTCATAGCTGGTTTTCCTGCCTCAAAGCTATGAGAAATAATATGCAACTCACTATTTGGCTGTTAAGAATAAAACTTCTTTTTCTGTGTGTATGTGGCTAAAGGTAGTATGGAAGGGCCATTTGGGCTCTACTATGGGTCCATGCTTGCAGGAGGTTGGTGATGTGTGAACCTGACCTGCAGAAGTGAGCACTTGGTTTGAACCTTGTAGGCTTTGCGTTGGGGTCTACCTTTGTTATATTTTTATTTCATTGAATCTCACTGTGAAGCCTGTCTCTGTGCTTTGTGTACTGGGCGTTTGGAGTTGACAGCGTGAGTGCGGCATGACCTTTTCTGCAAGCACTTGAATAGCATCAGTGAATTTGTCCTTTAATTTCCCTTTGCTGTTGTGTGCAAAAGCTGTTTTGTGGGCATCAGCAGGAGCATTAGAGCTTGCAGATTTGAATATTGTGGCAGAACTTCTGCCACTGTGGTTACTTGCAGTGACTGGATGGATGGATGTTTGGGTTTGTTTCTTTAATGAAGGATTTTCTCTAGATTTGGATTTATTTCGCCTGAAAGGTCACTTGTTCACCAGGGGGCAAAGCATGCACCCAGTAGGCTTTATCCTGGGGTACTTCTATACTGTAGCATATAATTTTCTTAGCTGCAAAAATTCGATGGATGGAACACTTTGGAGCACACTGCTAGTGGGAAGTTTCTTTTTGGTATCTTCTTTTAGCTGAGGTTGAGCCTCCTGGGGGACAAAACCTTGCATTTCTGTATATCAAACTGTACCCTAGATGGTTTATGACCTTTCAAACATTGCTTAATATTGCTCTCTTCCCCATTGCCCCTATTTTTTATTTGTGAGGCATTTACACTGCAAGCATATTGTGGGGTGGGGTTTGTTAAACAGTAAGAGTCCATTGGGAATCACTGTATGCTGGAAAACATAGATAACTATTTTCTCCTTTGAGCTCAAACCTTTGAAAGAAATTGGTGAAAGACCCAAATTCTAATCTAATGTAAGTTCAAGTGACCTAATGTTGATGAATTTAAGTAATAAATGTGTCCAAAAGCATTTTGGGATAAGGCCTTGCAACATGTTAGGATCCCCAAATTTGACAGTGAGGCCTCTCTTGGTAACAGCTGGGTGAGCTGTGGCTGTTTATATCCTTCTCTGGAGAAGTCATAGGATGATTTAACTTGGCTAACATCTGGTTTTAGTCAAGAGGAATTGGGTTCTTTGGGTCCAGCTGCATGGAGAAAAATAATGTTCAAGATTTGGCTTGTGGCCCCTCACGCCCCAAGAGGGTGCATGGGCAGCAGCTCAGCTCTTGGTTTAATCAGGACATGGTTTTGGAGATGAGGATTTTAATGCTGAAAGGAAAAACCCATAAATGTTCTTTTCCAGATCACAGCATCTTTAGTTAGTTAGTTGTGTTGCTTGTCAAAGCTTTTTAAGTTGAAATGGATGAAAGTCCAACTTGCCTTAAAGAAATGTGACTCCCAGTGAGTACAGGGGAACATTGAAACAGGCACCCACAGAGGTTGTGGCACCTCACTTCTTTACAGGACTCAACCAACCAAAGCTCTCAGCATCCAGGTCTGGTTTCTGTTTTGGCTCCTCTTTAGGCAGGAGGTTGGATGAGGTGGTGATGTGATGAGCCTTCACCTGAGCTTGTGGTAGCACACATTAACTGCTCCAGGAACATTGCCCTTCTTGGTCTGTGTGGGGGAAAGGACTTCCCACCCCTTCACTGCGTCACTGTGTCACTACCTCTGGGTGGTTTTGCTTTGGGTGGGGAGGGCACTAAAGGTTACATGCTGTATGCTGTCAGCTTTGGGATTTTTGTCCTTTAAAAGTTGGAGGCTACAACACATGACTGAGGCTACAGTATATTCCAGCTTTGTGTTGCTTTTAGGCTCTCAGTTCAGCAAAACGTTTGCTTAACTGGGGATATTCTGGCCCATGTGCCTCTCTTCCAAGCAGAAGTGCTTTCAGTTGGAGACATAAAAATGTCTTAGCTGTGACATGGTGTTTGAGCCTTCCTGATGGCAGATGTAAAAGCCATATGGCAGCAAGTCTTAATTGAAAACTGCTGGAGTTTGGTTTTTTTTTTTTTTTTCCCTGCAGCTTATTATATGAAATATTCCTTTTGCAGCTGCCTTGAAAGGACTACCCTTAGGTATTTCTGATCAATTACTGCTATTTCTTTCTGTAATTCTCTTCCTAAGAACCATTGCACTGAATTCCTCAAGGCAGTTGGATTCGATATTCAACCTATCAAGCATGCCCTCTATGATTTATTCATCGATTTCATGCCATGGACTTTAGGTCACAGTCAATCACAGGAGCATTGTTAACTGTGGGTAAGTCCTTCCAGGTGTGCTGAATACTGAAAAGCTTGTCTGGTATCAGAACTTGCTGCTTGAGGACTTAGTTCTCTGGATAGGTTTTAGGTTCAGATGTTTATAATTCTTTCTGGTATTTGTTGTTTTTTGGGCAGGACTGCTAGCTCAGTTTGCAGGGGAGTATGTTTTGTGATTGCAAAGAATTTTGGAGAAAGAAATGCAAAAGCTGATGTGGCTTAAAGCATATTCCCCAAAGTAGATTACTCCAAGAGTCTGGAATGTGTCGGTGGGAGGCTTCAGTTTGAGTGAGATGTTGCTCCATGCATGCAGGAGTCCTTCCCCTCCTAAATAATTGTTTCCATCTGCAGAGCTTATTCCGTCAGCCCCAGGGCTTCTCGAGCCTGGGCTGTGGAGTTGTCTGCAGAACTTGAGTCTCTTGTAAAAACGAGAATTTCTCACTAAGTTCTCTGTGCTGTGTGTGAAGGGAACTTTGCTGTTGTCATACAGAAAAATTACAGGGCAACTCTCACTGGGGGACCTTTTAAAACAAACGTTCTGGTCTGTTTTTCATGTCCTTTTACGTTTTTAGAGGGGGAAGTTTCAGGACCCTCAAATCTTCTTGCACAATGCCTGGCAAGC
Organism: Semnornis frantzii; assembly: GCA_013399775.1. NCBI lineage: Eukaryota > Metazoa > Chordata > Aves > Piciformes > Ramphastidae > Semnornis > Semnornis frantzii. The sequence goes on along the minus strand of VWYK01058111.1, from coordinate 44,065 downwards.
CTGTTTCTAATTCACCATTTGTCTAAGAATTGGTTTGGGTTTGTAAAATGTGAAATTTTGTCCATCTCTGCTAACTTGTCCCTGGCTGCTTGAATTGAATAGTGTAGCTTACAGTCTGTGAGGTGGCCCCGTGAGCATACACTGTCCCATCATATGGTGGAGCCTGAGCATAGGCAATGACACTGAATGCAACATAGAGTTCAGATCTCAGTGAAGAGCTTGGCTGAGACTTAAGCACACTTCTAGTGCGTGAATTGCTGTTTGTGGATTTTTTCAGCACTAATGTACTTATCCCTTTGTCCTGTTTTGCCTCCTTACAGAAGATTCCTTTTAGGATGATGGATTTTGGCACTGGAGGTTGGTACTGAGATATTACTGTTGTGCATACCTTGGGAAGAGTTTGCCCTGAACATGGTGGGGGCAATGTCAGGAACCTGGTCAACCATTATACACTGATGGCTCTTTAGTACCATTGCAGGCAGGCAGTGCACTGATGAAACAACGACATCAGGTCCCTGACCAAGAGTTACCATATTAAACCTCTCAGTTATCCCTGCCTGTGTGACCTAATGAAGCATGGGAGAAACACCATTGTAAGAAACAAGGGAATGGCATGAGTGCAGAACGGTCATCACTCCCTTGTCCTCTGCATGCTTTGAAGAGTCTCATTCTGAATTAGCTGAGGTCAGCTAAGTGCCTGTTTCCTGGAGGAGGTGGCTTAGCAGATGTGTTTTTCCTTAACCTTCAGTCTTGGTGAACCTTCACTGTGCTTGGCTTGTGGTGGATGTGGAGAGCGCATACACAAGGGAAGGAAATCAGGCTGCTGGGGTGTTTGAGGGGCTGGGTTTGAGAAGATGGCTTTTCCATGATGGCTCTGAAGCTCGTGAGTGAGGCTGTCCTGTTGATGGTGGCTGCTATTCAACCACTCTTGAACCTTTCTTGTTGCTGCCAAATGAACAGTTTTGCTGGGAGCTTGGATTCCTTGTATCCGTACGTACACAACTGAGCATGTTGCAGGTGCTTGAACCCCCATTTCTCCTGTTTGATCCTGCTCCTGACAGCCCTAACCAAGTGACCAGCACTGGAACTGACAGTGGTGTTTCTTGGAGGGTATCTAAGTCTTAAACTCTTGAATGAACAGGGGACTACAGCTCTTGCAAGGTCATTAGCAGGTGGCCAGTATAGAATGGAACTGGAAGGATATCCTCTTCAGGCAACAAATAAATGCAGCTTTGCTGATGAAAGTTGTTTTTCTCAGTCAAGGTAAAGCTCAGACAATGTTCCTGTTTGAAAACAGCTGGGCCAACACAGTGGAAGGAAATCCTTGCATGCCTCACAGCGGAAGGCAGACATGAGGCTGCAATATATACATCCCGGCAGCTGATCCGAGATACCTTTGTTGTGGTCAAATATTCCAGAATCCTGGACTTGCTCCAGCTTGTGCCTAAGAAGGGTAAAGGGAGATAAATGTAACTGCTGTATTTAGCTGCACTACTTCCTTTGGCTAACGGGAAAGGAAGGATACCTCTTAGGAGCAGCCCTCCTAACCATAGCCCTCATCCAAGAGTTTCAGAGTTCATTCACTTTGTGCTTCCTACACACTCTTGGCTGGCTTCAAGCAAGCGTGAGGCTGCTGGGTGTTTGCAGGCCAGGAAGAGTTTGAAGGAAGCACAGCACTGCCAGGTCAATTTGGAGAATCCAAGGCTATTACTAAATAACAGCACAGACTGTGGGGAAAAAAGGCTTTTGGAGGATGGCCCTTTGTGAAGCTTATTCTGGCTGCAGCAATGTGTTAGCTGGAAGAAACCTAACTAAGGGGAAAATCATTAAGTGGGACAAAGGAATTGCTTCTTTCAGGCTCTCATGTCAGCTCTGCTATGAGATTCATGCAATTCTGTAATGGGTTAGCATTACCTCATTGAAGTATTAGCAAAGCAGATGGCAAAGACAAACTGGTTTCTGTAAAGGTCAAGAAGCTGCTGCAAGAAGATCTGCAAGTAGCATTTAACCCTATACTAGATTATATTTTGACAATGATAGAGTTCTGGTTCCTTTGGTCCTCGCAAAAGTTATGGGAGGATGTACCCTGTGACTCCAACTTTATCACACAGCTCCTTAGGTGCAAATTAAACCAGGCCTCAGTCATCTTTCAGTGGGCTGATGTGACTTGTTAATTTTCTAATGAATTACTTTGTGAATTTGTAAATTAACAAACTCACAGGCTTATGAGAAAGCTGTTTTCCCAACTGAGGATGAGAGTGCCCACAATTCTTCCATCACAGTGGAAAGCCTGGAAACCTCAGCCTGTGGATTCTAATGGGTCAACTCGACAGCTTCTTGGGCAAGGTGCTTGCATCTTTCATCACAGAAGTTTGGTTTCTGCTGTTCCTGTGGGTACTTTCAGTTACTTCAGAAGGTGTTCAGTCTTATCAGAAGCTGCTTTTGTACAGCTGCAAGAACAGCAGTCTTGTCTCCTCTCCTTTCCATCTGGAATACCTGTAACTCTTGCTGTAGCCCACTGGTGCTGTTCCTAGCATAGATCAAGCTGAGCTGTGTCAGTGTGAGCTGTGTTAGGCCAAAACTGGAGCAGGAGTCAAGTCAGCACCCGCAGTCATACAATCACAAAATCACTTTAGTTGTAAAAGACCTCCAGAAACATTAGATCCAACCAAACTCTCTCAAGTCTGGTGCTAATCCACATCCCTCAGCACTGTATGTCTGTCTTTTAAACAACTTCAGGGATGGGCATTCAACCACCTCCTTGGGGAGCCTGTTCCAGTCTTAGAGAATCCTTTCAGTGAAGAAATGTCTTCTAATATCCAGCCTAAACCTCCTCTAGCACATCTTGAAGCCCTTTTCTCTCGCAGTCAAGTGATGCCTGTGTTAGAACATGTCCATTGTCCCTGTTTGGTTCTTAGACCAGCCTGGTTAAAACATAGGGTCCTGAATATGAGTTTGGTTGACCAGATTAACTACAGCTGTGAGGTAGTTGCTTTATTGCATTTGCTTGTGGATATCTTTAGACAGACTTTTATATCTTTATTGCTTTCAACTCACCTGCAACTGAATTTAATTTCTGCTTGTTTAGCTTGTTGGATTTGGCAGCGCTGGCTCTGTGGATCATCTCTGTGCTGTTGTCTTTTTGCTTTTGCAATAACACTGTGTGACTCTGAACTTGCACACTGGGTGTACACTGAAGAATAAAAAACTGTCTTGCAACATCACTTGACATTGATACCTGAGAGTTCTGTGTCTGATCTCCTCTTTTGGCCTTTCAGGTAGAACAGCAGGGTTCATACAAGAGCAGGCAGCATGTGGGGATTTACAGGCACTGCTGTGGTCTCTGACCCTTGAGGTGATATTGCACCACTGACCTCACCTGCCCTGTGTTCTTTTTCCTTTGTATCCTGCACTACAAAGCTGTTTGCAAATGTCCGTAGCAAGCTCTTCAATCCCCTCGTTGGCCTCTCAGTCTTAGATCATGTCTGTGATCATCTGACCCTGGTTTTCAAGAAGACTTGGGTAATTAAACTTTGTCATGAATATTTTGGCAAAACAAGCCCTATCCTAATGAGTTAACACACTCTGGACTAGCAATAGCTGTGTGAGATCCCTCAGCTGTGTTGTGCAATCAGGTTCAGCATCCCAAGCAGTCTCGTTCCAGCTGTTGCATCGTTTATAGATGAAACTAGTACAGACAAGCTCTGTGTGGTGACTTCAGAGCAGGGTGCCAGAACAGCAAAAATAGTGACAGCTGGCTTTTTGCTTGAAGCTTCTGAGTCTTTAAAGCAGCAGTCCAGTTCTGTTTCTATCCCAGTTCTCTTCTAGAGGACAAATAATAAGGGGGGGGGGGAATCAAAACTTCCAGGGAGATTTTTAAAGCCTGATAGATTTTAGTATCATTTGGAGACCCAAATGAGAATTTGCCTTGAAAACTGCATTTGTACTCAGTCCACACTCCCTGATCTTTAGGTGTTTCACTTTTAGCCTTAACAAATATCTTAGTTGTGTAGCTATGATCAGGTCACTCCTACTTTCCTCCTCCCCTTGTCTTACCACCCTTGCTAAAGCTCTTACTTATCAGAGTCAAGCTATCAGCACCTATTGTTTAGCTGTCTCATAACCTTGGTAGCCCTGATCCATTTGCTCCATGCTGATCGTGGGGCTGTGCCATGTGCATGCCTTCTTTTTCAGGAGTGGATGTTTGGCATTCTTTGGGCAGTCACTCCTGGGTGATGCCTGAAAACGCACTGACTCATGAGGGTGAATTCAGCCCACGGAGCCCATCCTGCTGCTTGTGATTGTGGTGCAGGAAATAAACAAAATGACAACCTCATCTATCACATCTTTGGCCTGAGATCTGGGGCAGCACAGTAAGATAGTGGATTTCTGGCATTCCTATTTGTAGCTCTGTTGCCCCATCCATTTCCCAGAAGGGAGCAGAAAATCCAACTTGCAAATATCAAAATGAGTTCGTGAGATGGGCTGGGTCAGGAGATTGAGAGTTTGAGCTGTTCCATATTCTTTTTCTGTGAAAATTAAGGAGGTGCTCAGTTCTCCATGGAGGATAAACTCTGTAGCACAGACTCCAGTCCCATGTGAGCTCAGCTGACACAGCTGGGCTGGCATCAGCTGGTGGTTACTCATTGGAGCTGGAGAGAGAACCAACTGCTGGTCCTGGGTCCCCTCTGCCTCATCTATCACACCTTAGAAGTGATGTGTAACACTTGGTCAACTGGTTGCAGTGATGCTCCTTGTGTTTCAAGGAAGTGAACAAGCTCACTGGTTATTAATCTGGTGCCTGTCACTTCTTTCTCTTGTGAGTGTCCAGCAAAAGATAGATTTACAAGGCACAGCACCCGGTAGCTGTCAGGCACGTGTTTGAACAGGGAGGTAAACAAGGTCATCCTCAGAAACCTCCTAAGATTTCTAATTTTATACAGCCTGAAAATGCCCTGGAAGCAGCAACATGCTTGTTTTAAATTAGTCTGGGTTATTCATCAGAATTTTGTGCATTAAGAATTGCTGTTGTGTCTTAGCACTTCCTCCCATTGTTACAGCTCTTCCTTCAGCAGTGGAAATGTTTTGGGTGGCTTAAATGGCATTACAGTAGTGATTAGGTGTAACCAAGTTTGCAATATACATGTGTCTAAAGAGTGTATTTTTTTTCCCCTCCTCCTTCACTCCCCATGCCATGACATGATCAAATGGGGTGGGCAACTGGAAGTGGTCCTGTACCCAGCCACTGGTCCCTCTTTGATGGGGGTCTCTGCTCAGAGGTATTGCTGCTTCTGATGGTAACACGATGGAGTGGCTCTGGTTTTGACTACCAACCAGCTTGCCCCACTCTATTGCAGCATTGCATCCCACAGGATGCCAGGGGCTCCTCCTTTGCCCAGTGACTTTATCTTCTTTCTTAACTGTGACATTAATAGCCATCTGCATGCAAACCAGCTTATTTTAGGAAGCATCTGTCCTCACCATCTGTCCACTGTGTGAAGTCCTAATCCTCTGTTTGCCACAACTCCTGGGTGCAGTAAAGCAGATTATGTGCTCTGACATAGAGCTTGTGGCTACAGGCAGGTTGGGTTTGACAGTAAGGAGAGTCTCTTCATAGTCAGGTCAGAGCCACAGGTAGTGTGGGGAGGGTTGAGGGGCAGTGCTGGGCAGCTGGGGAAGGTGATGCTTTACCTGTCCATCTGCACTGGGTTGATCCCCCACCTACTGTGGATCTGTCTGTATCTAAGTAGGATGACAAATTAGCTCTCATCTCATGAAGTTGAGTCACAAGCAGAAGCACTTTGTAGGGTCTGAGTGTTGCTGGAGTGTCTCTTGACAGCTGTTTTGCTGAGAGATGCTTGTTGGATGTCCCAGCTCAGGGCAGAGAGGAGCCAGCCAGAGCTGTAGGATCTGGCAGCTGGGAGCCAGTGCCTGTTGCCACATTTCAGTTTAGTGCTTTGCCCCAGGCCACAGCCTGGGTGCTACTGCCCTGGCAGACTGGGAACAAGCTGGGACTTGGGAAATCTGAGCAGTGACTCCAGAAACTAAAATAATCTCTTAATCTTAGTGGGTCCATGTGATGGACAGGAAACATTACTTGAAGATTTTCTCGATATGTGATTGGGTGGAGAGGGGATAAATTATTTTCAGGCTTTCCTAATATTATGTACTCTGTAAAAATAAACCTGCTGCAGAAAAGAAAGAACTGGGCATTAGGGATTTCAACTCTGTTTTTTTCCACATCACATTGCAGTGTCTTTCTCTTGCATTTGATTTTGATGGTAACAGCTTGATTTGTGGATACCTGAAAGATGTGACACTGCTACAAGATCATAGAATGGTAAGGGTTGGAAGGGACCTCTGGAGAGTAAGTGCAAGATCTTGCCTTGTGGGCGGTGGACACTGTGTTCAAGCCGTACTGAAGGCACTGATGCTGAGCTCTCTCAGGTGGCATTCAGAGGCAGGTCTCTCAGACTGGCAGGGTCCCTGTGGTCTGACAAGATTCCTTTAGTCTCTAGATCTTCAGCCTGTATGTGCTTTGCCCAGCTGAAATTCCTGATGATCCAAAAGCGTGCTGAATGTTTTTCCTCCTCCTTTTTGGTGCTGAGAAAATCAGCTTCAGTGAGCGAGCCAAGTCATGTCAGTTTGGCAGGATGTGCAGATACCGTCAGAAGGAACTCGTGCACTAAAGCTGTGATGATAGTAGTGCTGGGTCTGGACCAGTGATTCATTTGAGTTAATTGACTTCTGAGAGCATTGCTGTATCTCTGTCTCCATATTTGAGTAAGATTCAGCTCCTGTGATCCAGATGATCTCGTCCTGGTGAGCTCGGTTTATCTCTAATGGCGCCAGAAGGGCTGTCCTGGAGCATGAAACATGCTGAAAAACTCAGAACCAGAGTTGGAATACTTAGCCTGATTCACTCTCTCCAAAAATGCAGTCTCAGCTGGCCTCGTGTCCTCTTCCTCCACCTTTTTCTTGCAAGATAGGCCATAAATTTGCTGATTGCTCCATGAACAACCAAAGTCCAGACGGGAGTGCCTGTGTAGAAGGCTGTAGATGATGGTGCAGCTCTTTTTATCTACAGAGATCTTAAGCTTTCAGTAATGCTTGTGTGTGCTTTATGTGAGTAATCAAAGCTGAACCTGCAATTAAAGAATTCTGTTTTCGTTTTGGATACTTTAAATTCTCCTGAGTTGTGCAACAAGCCTGCTGGAATTATCACTGCTGTGTGAGAAACTTGCGACAATGAAGCTGGCTTGTAGAAGTGACTGGCAGCCCATCTGTCTGAAGATCTGCCTGTCAGAAAGCATTGGCTGAAGTTGTTAAAAGGAATCTGATGAGAAGGAGCATAACTGAAGGAGAAAAGAAATGTCACTGTGGGCTGTAGTGCCTTTCTGCTTGCAGTACTGACAGCTTAAATGTGGTTTTGTGTAAAGGAGTGACCTGAATCCCAAATGTTTGTTTCACTCTGATTCTGTAATCTAATGAAATTCAGTAAAAGCAAGTGTGGAGTCCTGCATCTGGGAAGAACAGCCCCATGGATCAGTAGAGGTTGAAGGCTGATCTGTTGGAGAGCAGCTCTAAGGAGAAGGATCTGGGGGTGCTGGTGAGCGACAGGATGACTTTGAGCCCACTATGTGTCCTTTTGGCCAAGAATGCCAGTGGCATCCTAGGGAAGTGTGTGGCCAGCAGGCTAAGGGAGATTTTCCTCACCATCTGCTCTGCCCTGGGTAGGCCACATCTGGAATACTGTGTCTAGCTCAGGGCTCCCCAGTTCAAGGACAGGGAACTGCTTGACAAAGGGCTACAAAGATAATTAAGGGATTGGGACATCTCTTATGAGAAAAGAGTGAGAGAATTTGATCCTTTTAGTCTGGAAAAAGAAGACTCAAGGGGGGGATCTCATAAATGCTTATAAATACTTAAAGGGTAGGTGTCAGGGAGATGAGACCAGTCTGAGGAAAAATGTGAAGGGTGACAGATCATTGGAACAGGTGGTGGAGTCTCTATCTCCTGAGACACTCAAAACCTACCTGGACATGTTCATGTGTGATCTTCTTTAGGTGAACCTGCCTTGGCAGAGGGGTTGGACTTGATCTCCAGAGGTACCTTCCAACCCCTGCTATTCTGTGATTCTGTGTTTCAGGACAATGTGTGCTTGATGGGAGCCCCCTGGGGAGAAATAACGTGTTCCTGACTTTGTACAGGCAGCAAAGCTTAGAGCAGCCACCTCTCTCATCAATGCCACAAAAGCATCCATGAGAGATGTGGCCGCTCCTGCTTCTCTCCCCTCCTGTGTCTCAAGTCCTGGGCAGTTAGCATGGTCATGTAGACTTCTGCATGCAGCTGTTGTCTGTGCACCTGAATAAAAACATCAGAACTGCTTTGATTTGCCTTTTGCATGTTGCAGAAGCCTTTGAGTTTGGGCCAACTGTAATAATTTAATATTAGAAAGAAATTCTCACTGTGAAGGTGGTGAGACACTGCAACAGTTTGCCCTGAGATGCTGTGGATGCTTCATCTCTGGAAGTGTCCAAGGCCAGGTTGGATGAGGCTTTGAGCAGCCTGGTCTAGTAGAAGGTGTTGCTGCCCATGGAAAAGGAATGATCTTTCAAGTCCCCTCCAACTCAAACCGTTTGAGGATAATATGCTCCCTATATATAAATTCACTCCTGTTATAAAATCTGTGACTTCTGGATGGACTTCTGTTATAACTGTGAATTTCATGAGCTAGTTTGTCTTGGTTTGAAGCTGACAGAGGAGTAGCTATATGGACCATCTGAGTTTTGAAGCTGATCCCTTATGATTATCATCAAGGCCACTTGCAGTGAATAAATAAATAATAAATGTACCACACAAGAGCTGTGGGTTTACTGGGAACAGGAGCAAGCCAGGGCAGCCAGCTCTAATTCCAGCTGTGCAGAGGAGCTTTCCCACAGGGCACATTCAGTTACCTGGAAAAAGACCCACCTGCAGCAGGATGGTTCCTCCTTGCTGGAGAACTCTCCTCTTGTTTTGCTTCACAGCATCTACAATTCTGGGGAGAGGAATACTTTTTTTTTTTTTTTTTTTTNNNNTTTTTTTTTTTTTCTTCAGGAATTGAGGGTAAGGAAAAAAACATGGGGGGAGGGAAAGAGAAATTCCCATGGATTTTTTTGCATGCTTAGCATGGGGAGTTGTAGGTGCCCCAGATGAACCATCCTCTGCCACCTGCCCCAAAGGCTGAAGTTTGGGCAGCTGGGCAGTGGGTTCCTTCCGTAGCACAGTGCCGTCTGTTCACAAGTGGGGTGAAAGCAGCTGGGGTAAAGCTGTGGCTGGAAAAATAGGGTAAGGAACAAAACCGTGGTGGTCTCTTTGCATGCTTTTATGAGGAGTTGTCTCTGAAATAGCTGTTGCTGCACTCCAAGCCATTGGAGGCAAAGCAGAGCCATAGAGCAAGTTTTACTGGGAATATTGGAAATGAATCATAGAATCGACCAGGTTGGAAGAGACCTCCAAGATCATCCAACCTATCACCCAGCCCTATACAATCAACTAGACTATGGCACTAAGTCCTCCATCCAGTCTTTTCTTCAACACCTCCAGGGACAGCGACTCTTCCCTGGGCAGCCCATTCCAATGCCAATCACTGTCTCTGTGAAGAACTTCCTCCTAATATCCAGCCTAGACCTCCCCTGACACAACTTGAGACTGTGTCCCCTGTTCTGTTGCTGGTTGCCTGGGAGAAGAGACCAACCCCACCTGGTTGCTCCCTGTGCTGGAGAAGCTTTGCACGGCTTCGTTAAGGAAACTAAATTACTTGCTTGTCCCTTTAACATCAGGATTCTGAGTAGCGAATGTCTGAGGAAAGGGAAGTTAGAGAAACACTGTGAAAGGAGGTTTGGTGGAGAGAATAACAAGGAAGAACCAAGCCTGTTTTGATGGCCCCAGGGAATGAGTCCTTTAACCCTTTGCTCGCTGGTGCTGTGCCTTTTGATGAGCCTTTAAAGAAGCGCTTGAACCTTGTAGAAACTTCTCTGGGTGTTAACGGGTTTACGCTGCGCTTTCAACACCAGCGTCTGAGATACACCTGGGATTTACTCACTGCTCTACTATGTCAAGAAATGCTGAACTGGCTGTTTTAATCAGCCCTCAGAAGTTTCGTTGCCCCTCCTGAGTCCCCGGGCAGGTATTTTGTGCTTTCCTCGCTGTTCCCTTACTTCGGAGAAGCACAGTCCCGAGCAACAGAGGGGCCGTTTGACGACTCCTTCCCAGCGCTGCTTTTAGGAGTGAATTTTTTTACGGGGCTGAGGCTTGGATTAATGTTTAGCAAGCCTCAGCTGCAGCCCAGGCTGGGAAAGAACTCCTTGGTATTTTTCTGCTTACTCGAGCGCCGGGTGCCGGCTGTGGGCTGCGTCCTGCAGCCTGTGTGCCAAGCGCGGGGGGCTCAGCCTCGGGCAGGGCTGCCTTGAAGGTGGATTGCCCCTGGTCACTTCTGCTCGCTCTGCGCGGGCGAGTGGGTGTGGGCAGGGAGGGAGGAGAGGATGCTGAGGGCCGCCTCACAGGCGCTGCGTGGGTGACGAGGAGCGGCTGTCCCATACCAGCTGCGAGGCTCGGCAGACGGTGCCCGACCCGGCGGCGGAGGGCACGGATGGACTGAGCGCCAGGCTGCTGCCAGCCTCGCCATGGACAAGCACGGCACGTGTGGCTCCGCCGTGGCCAGGAGCAGGATCATCCCCAGGCCCCGGGTGGTGCTGGCAGGTGCCCGCTCAGGCAGCTGTGCCCAGCTCGGCAGCCTCGGCAGGTACGGAGCTTGGCTGGGGGGTACGTACGGGGTCATCTCTGCTGCCCTTCCTCCTGAAGGCAGGGCGTGGCGCAAGGCAGTGCCCGCAGCAGGAGAGGTGGAAGCAGCCTGCACGCTTCTAGAAATGTGCTTTTATATTACGCTCTTGAAAACTCTGCTTTGGCTGCCCTGATGCCGAAATAAAGCCTATTCAAATGCTTTCTTTTCCCCCACGGTGTTCCCTCCAAAAGTGGGAGGAGTGCAGCAATCCGTGGAAGTGGGATCTGGGGGGGGGTCTGTAGGGCTTGGGGGCTTTAAGCGTCAGACTGTGTGTTTCCTTGTGATGCAGTGGTAGCACTCCCCTGCCAGGCTGTGGGGTTGCAAGGCTGTTCAGAAATTGGTTTAGAACCACATGAAGGTAGGAGCTGGAGGTTTATGAATATCACTTATACTGAAGGATCCCACGGAAAGTAGAACTGCTTTGCTTGATCAGTGCTGCACTGTTTGTGTGCTTAAATGACATTTGAATGACTTAAGACTTCATCTAACTTCTATTTGCGTCAGCTTGTAAGTTGTGTCAAGCTTCAGAGTGTCTCCCAGCTGCAGAAAGGTGTTGGTTTTGTACTGTGGATATACTCACAGTGATTTAATTTCTAACCATAGCTCTTGCTCTCATGTTTCTGACTTATTTTTCCTAGTCTGTTTTTTTCTCTGACCTTGTAAGTAGAAGCAAGGAAGGAAATCTTTAAGAGATTCCAGGCAAAATTGGATTGGGGGAAAAAAAAAGTAATGCTCTTAGGGGGAGTGACAGAGGAGTAATATAGTGAATTACTTGTAAATGAGCTGTGTGTAAGAGGACTAGGCTAACACCTTGAGTGATAAAAATCAAAACATTCAGTGACAACTTCTGGGTTTTGCCAGACAAGTTAGTTGAGTTCCAGTGTCTGTACTGGTGCCAAGACACCTCTGTGGTCAGGTCTGAAGAGGTACTACAGCAGACACACCAAATTTCCTCACTAACTTTGACCAGAACATTTCACTCCTAGCAAGTGGGAATTCTTAGCTGTTCCTTCACATCTCACTAGTGGGTGAAACATGTCCCTGTGTGTCTGTGTAACCAAACCTCCCTGCTGGGATTGACCTAAAAGATGCTTATAGAATAAAACCATGATCTACCAGACATCCTGGTCTTCTAATTAATTGACTTTAATGACTGTTTGTTTTTGCAGCATAACTCTGGTGTGCTTGTTGACACCTACTGGCTTTACTTGACAGTGTTTTGCCTCTAAAGGTCTGCTGAGAAAAACCATTGCCTATCCATTTCTCCATCCCATGTACTCCTTTGCTTGGTGTAGTGAAGGTTCCGAAACGTGGGGCTGGGGTTGGTGGCCCTGGGCTTGCAGTTGGCACTCCATGTACCAGTTATAGAACTGGCTATAAATCTCAGCCAGGGGCAAGCTTGTCTTGGCAATGTAATAGCCAAGCGGTTTGTCTTGTGTGTAATAACTTCTACCTGAGAAACCCAAGCAAGGAGCTTATGACTGTCCTTCCTGTCTTACTGCATCCCTAAACCTCTCATGCATGAAGCATAGCTAGGTTCCAGCACATCTCTCAACCCCTCCTTGCTCTGTGCTGGTCAGCAGATTTACTCTTGTGAGCTCTTCAAAGTCTCTTGCCTCTTCCCACGTATCTGAGCAGCAGCTTGTAATGACTTGCTCTCCGCTGTGATGTAGGTACAGCTGGTGGAAGGGGCTGCAGGAAAAAATGAGTTCTACTACCCTGATTTACTCTAAGTTCAGTGATAAAGAAGTTGTAGGGTAAATATTTACTATGGTTGAAACTGGTTTTGTGAAATGCCTTTCTGTTGAGGAATGATTGCACAAAACAAAAGTTCACAGCTTTTTTTTTTTTTTTTTTTT
>VWYK01058111.1:255-31345 GCA_013399775.1 Semnornis frantzii | reverse complement strand
TTTTTTTTTTTTATGAAGAATTCAAGTAGCAGCCTTTGCTCTGTGAGCCACAGGATCCCTCACTTTGTCCCCAGGCTGGGCAACTGAGGTGTAGAGAGATTGAGCATCCCTCCTGGAGTTGCAGTGGTGGTGGAAGTGAGCTCAGGCTGTCTCATTTGGTGTAACGGTAGTGTGTTTTGAGGATGCAGTTAGTAACTGGGAGGTATTGACTCATTGTGGCCATGGCTAAATCCCTGGCAGTGTGTGCCACAGGGCTGGGACAGCCATGTCAGTGAAGGGCAGCGAGCCTGTGCCAGCTGCTCCGTGGGAATCCTGTGCGCAACCTGAGCCTGGTGGCAACTGGCAGGAGCCCAAGGCAGCTGCTGTGCTGGGGAGGGATTAACGGGTGAGAACAGGTATGTGGGAGCTCCAGTTCAGAGCCAGTGCCACCGATCTGTGGGGTTGGCAGCCCCATGCCGTGGTGGGTCCATGGAGTTTGCCATCCTGGCGTCCTGCCTGTAGGTGGAATTACAGAAAGATAATGAACTCGAATGGCAGGATGGATCCCTGTGCCTGCTGGGTGGACAAAGCTTGTGTGTTTAGATGAACATGCATTTGGTGGAGTGTCTGAGGGTGGAAAGGGATGGGAATGCCACTGTTAATGACTCTCATCTGGTAGATCAGGCTTATCAGTTCATAGCTGCATCAAAGATCACAGTGCTCCTAAAGCTTTGTTTTGACCAGATACCCTTTCCCACAGCTGCATTTCCGTGTCACTGACAGCCCTTTCCTGTTTGGTTGACCGTGATAAGGTAGGGAAAGTGAAAAACAGGCTCCTCTTCAGTGACCTTACAGTGAAACCAAGAAGCCCACACAGAGAGCATGGCCTTTGAATTCTGTGGCCAAAACTAATGCTGTTGTGATGGGACAGACACCCAACTAATAGTCTAAGCCAAATGTGGCTTTGAATGTTTTGAATTTGACTGCATCTACATGGGCTTATCAATCTGTGCTCAGTTTCGGTCTAAGTCAGCTCTGTAATTACAGGCAAATTTCTCAATTCCTTGTTCTGCTTATTTAGACCCTCATTAGACAGAGTGGAGACAAGTCTAATCCTGGTGAAGACCTGAGGTGCAGATCATGGAATCACAGACCGGTTTGGGTTGGAAGGAACTATTAATGGTCATCTAGTCCAACCCTTCTGCAGGGGTGGGACATCTTCAACTACATCAAGTTGCTCAGAGCCCTATCTGACCTGACCTGGAATGTTTCCAGGGATTGGGATATCTACCACCTCTCTGGACAACCTGGCCCAGTATTTCACAGCCCTCAATGTGAAAGAATTTCTTTCTTCCCTCTAGTCAGAACCTTGGTTGTTTACTTTAAACCCATCAGTCCTTGTACTGTCACAACAAACCCTGCTCAAAAGTCTGTCCTTCTTACAGGCCCCTTTAAGTTCTGAAAGGCCATAATGGAGCTTCTTTGCCCTTAAATGCTTTGATAGAAATGGGTAATTGTCACATCAGTTCTAACCTGTTTAAAACTCCCAGTGCTGTGATGGAGGCAGTCTCTGGAGTTTGTCCAGGAGTTGCTGGAGGTGCTAAGCTCAAGCAGTGTGACAGGGTTCACGTCTTTCACTCCACATAGCACTGGGCAATGGATCACTGTTTTTTGTCTCTGGTGTCACTGGGGATGCCAGGGCAGGAGTTGGGGAGGGCTATGTTGTTGTTGGGAGGGAGAAAGCTGGAGCTGGTAGGAATTGCCCCATGCATACAGAGCTATCTGGCACATCCTCTTTATCACTTGCAGAACAGGCTTCTTCAAAACAACCTTAAATGACACTGCTCCATGAGCTGCTTGCATAAGGGAAGATCTTGATGAACTGATTGCTGTGTTACTGAAAACAAGCTCTAATCTCATTAGCAAATTGCAGTAGTGACATCTTAGCTCTTCTTGCTGGTGCTACAGAGACAGACCTTCCAGTGCACCATCCCATGGGTGCTGAGTCCTTGATAAAATGCCTTAGTGCAGGTGTAAGTGGTGGTTGGCACCAGTGCTACGCGAACCTTGAGTGATCTAGTGGCACCATGACTTCTTGTAGGGATGCTCTTGGTGAAACTATGAGGGGGATGTACAACTCCCCTGTAGTTAGAGGTGCTCAGTGGTGTAGGTGAGCACCAGAGGCCTGCTTTCAAGAGTGCTTTAATTCTGCCCTTCCAACTGCCTTGGCTTTGGTAAGCCAGGGAAAGTCAAGCATGGTAAGAATAGATTGGGTGAGTTCCTGTTCATCTCTGCCAGTCATCTGATAATTGCTCTGTCTGTACTTCCATATGCTGGTCCAAGGAGTTTGAACCAATCATACACATTTCATTTTTCTACTGAGTCATCAACCTGAGTGTTGCTCTTTTGCTGCTTTTGGTGGGGAGGAGGAAGCAAGATGGAGTCAGTAGTGTTTGCCTACAAACACTGGTAAGGATACCAAAGCCAGGCTTCAAAGATTTGTCAGTAGAGCTTCTTCTTGGTTTTATAGGGAAGTTGTGTCCTCAAGTCGTCTCCTGGTTAAATTTGCTGCCTCTGTTTTGGGAATGGAGCCGTGTGTAATTCTGTCTGAAAGAAATAGCTGATTGTGTGTGTTTCATCTCAGATCTTGATGACTCAGGTCTTGATTAACTTCTTTCCAGGGAGCTGTTGCCGTGTTAATGTGGTGATACCTTTGAAAGATTGCATTTTAAGCTATCAATGTTTCACTAAGCAAAATATCTATGTTTTATATAGGTACAGCTATAGATATGACTTACTGCTTCAGGGTTTTCTCCCTTATTTTTCAAACACTCCCATCCGTTGTTGCTGGATGCCTTTATCCTAGGACATGATTCTAAACAAGAAAACTTGTCAGGTTATCAACTGTGATCCTTTCTCTTCAGGACTAACCACACAATTCTTCATCTGTGTTTAAACTGCTTCCTTAGGGTAGGAACTTGAATGGGCTTTCTCCTGCATGGATTTCTTTTGTGGTTGTTTTTGTATTACTTATTTATTTTAATCTTGTGCTTTGTACCCATTGATTGTTTTTGACCTTGAAGCATATCAAAAGCCACTGAGCTGTGCGTGAGTTGTGATGCTGACGTATTTTTTTTTTCTCTGACTTTGTGTCTTTATCTGCAAACTGAGGCCAGTTGATAGAATAACTTCTCACTACCTTTTTTCTTTTTATTTCTAAAGAGTCTGTGTTTCATGCTGGAGGTCTGAATTGCTATGACGCTGTGACTTGGTGTCCTGTTCCTAGCTTGCTTTTGAGGTTAATTCAAACTGCAGTTAGTAACCATCTGTTTGTTTCATGTCTGCCTTTGTGCTTGCTCCAGGTCTTTGGATGTGCCTTTAAAAACTAGGTGCTTGTGTGCTCTGTAGAGTTCAGTTCTCCTGGTCTTACTTCCTTTTTCTCATCTTAGCTTTTCTGGAAGCAACAATAAAGGAATTCCATTTCCTTGGCTTATATTTGTCATGTCTCTGAAATGCTTGAGAAGGAACCCCTTTATTTATTCATCTGCTAGAGAGGGAAGGACATTGAGCAAGCAGCTAAGCAGTCTAGGCAGCTACAGGTCCTTTGAGAAGTTCTCTGATGAGAGTGATTCAAGCTTGGAATGAACAAATGCATAGCAACTGTGTTTGTTTTATTTTGATATTCAAGAGGGCTAGGAGTGTTTGCAAAGTATTTGCCATGTGTTGACAGTATCTAGGAACACATCAAAAACTACCTTGAGACTACATAGTCTAGCCCAGGACCAGCGAGCCATTGAGCACTTGGGAGTCAGTGCTCTGCAGGCATGCAGGTCTTGCTCCAGGCTGCCAGAGCTCTACAACAGAAGATTTATAGAAGAAATGGTAAGGAAACCATCTATATAATGTCCATGCCAGTCTAGTATCTTGCAAGTCTGCTTGTAAAGTTACGATTAGACTAGAGGTGTTAAAGGAATCAGCTGAATCTATCTTGAGCTCCATAAAAACTAATTCTGTGCCTAGATAGGAGAAGGTGATTCCATGAGGATGGGCATTCTGTTCACAGAGTCGTTCCTGCCCTTCACCAGGTCTTTCTAGTCAGTTTGCTTTGTGTTGGGTTAATCTTTAAAACTTGAGCTTTTTGCTATGTGGAGGCTACAACTGAGTGAACTTCATTATTCCACCTACTCTTTGCCCAGGTGCAGCTGAGCGATTAACATTTTAAGCCAACAATCTCCACTTTCCATCTAAACTGTTGCTATGTTTCTACGTCACCGACTGCCCTCCCTTGGCCTGGCAATGCAATGAGGAAGAACAGTCTCTTAGCTGGGCTGAAACTAAAATTAACCTTCCACCTGGATTTGTACTACTTGGATTTGTAAAGCACTTTGAGTGTGTTCAAGGAAAAAGAATGTTTACACCAGAGAATAAAATGCTTTCTCGCTGTCAAGGCCTGGCTTCTCTTTGCAGTTCTGTGAGACAAGAACAGCAGCTCTATCTCAGGAGATGAAGAACTGGACTTTGGAACCTGCTACTGCAGTGTAGAGCTTCTGCATGCCATTAGCATCCACCACCTTGGGGAATCAGGGTTCAGTGCAGGAGGTTCTTGAGGAGATAATTTAGGATGGCTTTTGGGCTCTTTGATGCACAGGTCGTTCAAATATGGGATGTAGTGTGACTGGTGGTGGAGCTTTCTGATGCAACCACTGCTAGATGGCCTCAGTTCCCAGCTGTGGATGGAAGCAAAATAACTGTTGGTCAGAGTGGGATGGGGTACAGCAGCTTACTGTTATCCGGCAAAATAATATCCTTGCACCAGTGTTTGTCTTGATGGGGACTGAAGGTGCTGATAGATCAGAAATAGCTACTGGCAAGGCTGTAGTCCGAAACCTGCACTGTGAAGATGTTGTAATGCTTCTCAGATATGTACCAGGACTAGTTTGTAATGCTTTAGCTAAGTATTACTCCATCATAGCATCTCCTGGACTAAAACCTGCGTTCAGGATTGGACATGGGGTAAATGGCTTTCAAGTGAAAGCAGGGAGATGGAGATGAGATGTGAGGAAGGAGCTCTTTAGTGTGAGGTGGTGAAGCACATTAAAGGCTCACTCTCAAGTTAAAAATGTTTAAATTAGAGATATTGGAAGACACTGATGCCACATTTATAAATGATGCCACCCTTTATAAATATGTAAAGGGTAAGTGCCAAGAGGATGGAACCAGGCTCTGCTTGGCAATGCCCAATGACAGGGCAAGGGATGGAAACTGAGGCATAGGAAGTTCCATGTAAACATGAGAAAGTTTGGGTTTTTTTTTTTCCCTGTGAGGGTGACAGATCACTGGAGAAGGCTGCCATGGGAGCCTGTGGAGTCTCCCTCTCTGGAGACATTCAAGACCCACCTAGATGCATTCCTGTGTGATCTGGTATACGTGATCCTGGTCTGGCAGGGACTGCCTGACCTTTTGAGGTCCCTTCTAGTCCTTAATCTTCTGTGTGTGTTTGGTGAGTGTTCACAGGTGTTTTTCCAGCCATCTAGAGTCAGCATGGTGTGTGATCTCTTTAATTTTGTATTTATGAGTGGAACCATTGAGGTGTTTTCCTAAGTAGGTTCCGTTTATCCCAGTTACTTTAAGTCTTGGGGAAAAAAAGATGTGCAACAGGGCTTAAATGGCTTGTAAGCCTTTGAAGAAAATTAAAATTAATTTTAGGAAAGGTGTTTTATGAACTGCTGAGAACCTCACAACTTTCTTCACAGAGGTTGAAAGCTTGAACAAGGCCAGTCTGGGACCTTGGCCACCCATGAATT
The DNA here is from genome assembly GCA_013399775.1 of Semnornis frantzii. NCBI lineage: Eukaryota > Metazoa > Chordata > Aves > Piciformes > Ramphastidae > Semnornis > Semnornis frantzii. The sequence goes on along the minus strand of VWYK01058111.1, from coordinate 25,562 downwards.
AATCAACAGGGTGGTTAGAAGATTCAGTGTGTTTGGGTTTCCCAGGACACTTGTGCTGTTTCACAGCTGAAAAATCTGGTCTGGGCAGGGAAAAAGGGCCTCAGACATACAAGTTGTTTATTGCTTGAGCTGAAGTGTAGGAGATGGAACTGTGCTGGTTTTGGTATGTGGAGGACAAACCTACTGTCTTCAGCCTGTAGTGGCTGGGAACTGGGGCCAGGGGAATGCTTGCTCTGTGTGCCAGTTAATCAGAGCATGCATGCATGCACCGGGCTTGAGGCATCTTGGCTGTCTGTGAATGTAGAGGTTATCTGTGCATGTTTGCAGGGAAGCCTGGGCAGCAAGTGTGGCAGTGGCAGGTAAATGTCCTGGAGGTCACAGAAAGGACAGCACTGGAAAAGCCATGTTGATACTACATCCTTTCCGGTGTTTGGACAGCAGTTTGTCTCCTTTTCCAGGGACTTCGGTCTCAACCTTGACAGTTATTGCAAAGCAGTAAGCAGAAGTCCAGCACTTACCTCTGCTTGGCTCTTGCTGCAGTGGTTAAATCAGTGCAGCCCCATGTGTTGTGCGCGCGGCTTTATCCGTGCCGTGTCCGAGTGCGCGCGGCTTAATCTCTCCTTCTTTCTTTCCCCCCTCAGTACCAAAAACTGCCCCTGCAAAATGAACCAGCTTCCTCCGAAGAGCCCTTTGGCGTCCCCGGTGTCGGAGGGCACAAATTCCAGGATAGACTCTTTGGACAACATGTCAATGGACAGTTTTTGGCTGGAAGTAGAGAACATTAAACAGAGCACTGAAGCTGAACAAGAGGAATGCAGCCTTGCCGATGTCAAAACACAAGAGGGTAGGTTGCCAAAAATGTTGGGAGTGAGGGGAGGAAGGTGAGCATCCCAGAGAGAAAATTTGCTTACACACCTGACTGACTTAGAAGCGTGTTGAAATACTGCCAGTCACATTTCAGATATGGATAGTAAATTTTCCTTGAGTGGTGGATAGCATGCTGCAGAAGAGGATCTCTGCTCTGCCCTGGCTTCACCACTTGAAACAAATTGGGCTCTGAAGGTCAGTCCAAGGCTCCAGATGGTTTTGAGCAGCCCCTGCTAAGTGTGGGGCTCCTGTTTCCCAGGCAGGTGGCTGTATGGTAAACATGCTGTGGGAACTCACGGTGTTTAGAAAGGCTTGTTTGTGTATGTGGTTCTGAGACTTCATCACAGGGGCTTTTATGAGAGCTGCTTTTGTGGAAGGCTTTTCTGATTCTCTGTTTAGGAATCTGTAATAAACATCCAGAGCGACTTGAGTCCATCCACACAATATTTTTTCTTATAGACCTCCTTTTTCCTTTGTTTCTTTCCATCTTTTGAAGAATGCTTCATGTGTGTGGAGTGTTTCTAATGGGCTTTCTTTAGGGCTGATGTTATCCAGTATCTTGGAATAACTGGAACCTGGCTGATTGCTCTTTAACATTGGAACTAAAACATGTTGGGCTGTTGGAGAGTTGATAAAAGCTACCAAGCATTCAATGGTCCTGCGGGTCAGGATCACACTTTTCCCAGGTCTGTGTTGAAGACTGTGGTTTAAACTGGCTGTGTATCCTCTTGATTAGTTGGCTTTGCCTCCTGAACAGCCTGCAGCTGTTGTGCTGACTTGATACTGATGAGAAAATGTTTTGAGTGAAAATCCCAGTGTGCTGCCATACTTGGAAAGGACTAATTGTTGTCCTGGGTGCACAGAGGTGGCTCTGGAAAGCAGAGAGGAAAGAGTAGGAATAGGGAAATGGTTGTGCCCCCTGAATTCAGCACTGAAAAGTTTGCAACTTGAATAGTGGGTTTGCTTTTGGGCCCTTGGTTAGGAGAAAAACATTGAGGTACTGGAGCATGTCCAGAGAAGGGCAGTGAAGCTGGTGAAGGGCTTGGAAAACAGGTCTGGTGAGGAGCAGCTGAGGGAACTGGAATTAAACAATCCAGAGGAGGCCTCATTGCTCTCTACAACTCCCTGAAAGGAGGTTGCAGTGAGGTGGAGGTTGGTGTCTTCTCTCCAGTATCTGGTGATAGAACAAGAGGAAATGGCCTGAAGTTGTGTCAGGGGAGATTTAGGTTGGAGATGAGGAAAAATTCTTTTCCTGCAAGAGTAGTCAGGTGTTGGAACAGGAGGCCCAGGGAGGTGATGGAGTCACCATCCCTGGAGGTATTGGAGGAACTTGTGGACATGCTTTTTTGGGGCATGGTTTAATGACTGTGATGGTATTAATTTGACAGCTGGACTCAACGATCTTAGAACTGTTTCAATTGAAAAAACCCTCTATGATTCTATGATTTTCTAATCATCCACTTCTGTAGTAGGCAAGACTTGGTGAACATCAAAGTCTGCTGTTAGTGTCCCCATACAAGGGATGTAAGTGTATTTTATAGACTTGAAGAGATGCTAAAGTGACTCTGAAACTGAGAGCCAGGAAGCAGTCTGTGGAAAGGAGGCCATGCCATAAGATGAAAGCCTGTCTGGGGTATCTGAAGGGCTGATATGCCAGAGGCAATTTGATTTCTGTGTGTAAGCAGGGTCACAAGGAAAAGTGTCTTTTAATGCAGAGCATTAATCTAGCAGGCAGGAGCTGACTGCTTAATTGGCCATTGAGACCAGACAGACTGGAAATCATGCTCCCGGTAGGGAAGCCTTCCTGGCAGGCTGGGGAGGGAGGTGTGACACGCTTGGCCTCTTGCTGCAAAGGAACTTAGGCAAATGAGCATCCTGCTGGAAGGGTTAGTGGCCAGGGGAAACTTCCAGTGGTGTGGGTGCAGGATTTGGCTGGTGCCTCTTCAGTGTCTCTGCAGTTGATGGTTGGAGCACCATGAATGAGGTGGGAGTGCAGCAGAGATGCTTCAGGGCTCCTCACAGCCCAGGGCACCATCACTTTCTGCACAGAGCTGGAGAAGCTGGGCTTGGGCAGTGGCTTACAGCTCTGTCTGGAGATGGTATGGCTCAGGCTGACAGATATCTGATGGCAGTCGTGGGATGGGGGCAGTGTGGAGGCTACCTGTAGGTAAGATGGCTGGAAAATGCTGACCTAGTTGGAGAGTGCTGGTCTGTGTGTAGGAGGTGGTGTGAAGGGAAGCTGCTTGTGACCTGCAGTCAGTGGGAGGCCAGTGTGTAGCTCTGCAGAACAGGTTGCCCAGCAATGTGGTTGAGACTCTGGCCCTGGATACATTTAAGATCAGACTTGACGTAATATTGGGTAGCCTGCTCTAGTTGGAGGTGTCCCTGCTCACTGCAGGGGTTTGGACAAGATGACCTTTGAAGGTAGCTGCCAACCCAGTGCAATCTGTGAATCTATGAACTGGGTCAGTTGAAAGGGGGTGATGATTCTTGTGGCCTCATGAGCAGTTGAAGGGAACAGAAAGCAGTTTTTGCCTGGAACACGAGCAGCTCTGTCCTTTCCCTGGTGTCTGCTGTGCACTCAGCTCTCTCCAGGGTCAGGCAGACTGATAAAAGGTTTGCACTCTGTGTGGTTGTGCCACTGAAGTATCTGCTGGCATCCCTGGAGCATGTAATTACATCTGAGAAGTGTCTGCAAAGGGTGATTCTGCTCTGCCTTCCAAAACTCTGTAGGAAGTTGTACTTAATTTTTAGTCTGAGATTATCAGAGAATCATTAAGGTCAGAAAAGACCTCGAAGATTGTAAAGCCCAATCATCAACCCAACAGCACCATGCATGTGGAACCATGTCCCCAAGTGCCATGCCTATGCATTTTGTGAATCTCTGCAGGGATGGGGACTCCAGCACCTCCCTAAGCAGCCTGTTCAATGCCTGAGCAGTTGTAGGCTGCTATGGCTGTCAGATTATTATGGTGAAGGCTCCTTCTGGCTACCTTTATGTATCAAAAAGTTTTTGGTGTTCTTTAGTTTTGCAGATTTATTCCTAGTTGTGCCCATCTAAGATGCTGCTTATCTGGAACTCACAAGGTGAATCTCAGCAGTTCTCCAGGCCCAAAATCTGCATCTCAGCTTCTGTGAACCTCCCATTTATTCCCTGTTTCTTTCTCATTTCCCCTTTATCCCCATAAATAACCTATTTTAGTGGTTTCCTTTTGCATTACTGGCAAACATAACTGGGCCAAAAATATTAATTAGAGGAACAAAAATCTGGGGCTTTGTCATCAGGTGGGCTATAGCCCACACGGATGTCCGATTTGAGGCTGCTATTTGGTATTGTGTGTTAGATTAGTTTCCTGTTATGACTGGAATTGAGTATTTTTGAAATCTGCAAGCAATACACTTCACTTCCTTTAGTTCCTCAAGACAAAATAAACCAGAAGGATTTTACACACTGTATTGCCCCAAAAACAGGGACATGTGACACAGAACTGTACAAAGAGTTGTGAATGGGACCATGAGCTAGGAGGGATGCTCTTGCCTGTTGACTTCTGTACAGTCAGACATGAGAAAAGCCTCAGGGTTAAGACCATATAGGAAGTATGCTCAGCAAGTTTGCTGGTGACACCAAACTGGGAGGCTTGGCTGATAAAGCTGAAGGCTGTGTGGCCATTCAGTGAAACTTGGACAGACTGAGAGCTGGGCACAGAGGAACCAAATGAGGTCCAGCAAGGACAAGTACAGAGTCTTGCATCTGGGGAGGAATAATAAACTGCACCAGTATAGGTTGGGAGGTGATCTGCTGGAGAGCAGCCCTGTGGAGAGGGACCTGGAAGTGGATAACATCCATGGGACAGCAATGTGCCCTGGTGGCCAAGAAGGGCAATGGCATCCTGGGGTGTAGTATGTCAGTGCGTCCAGCAGATCAAGGGAAGTTCTCCTCCCCCTCTACTCTGCCCTGAGGAGGCCCTAGTTTGAGTACTATGTTCAGTTCTGAGCTCCTCAGTTCAGGAGGGACAGGGATCTGCTGGAGAAGGTCCAGTGGAGGGCTACAAGGATGATGAGGGGACTGGAGCACTGACTGGTGAGGAGAGGCTGAGGGACCTGAGGCTGCTTAGTCTGGAGAAGAGAAGACTGAGAGGGAATTTAAGAAGTGTTTAGAAATATCTGAGGGCTGGGGGTCAGGAGAAGGGGGACAGGCTCTGTTCACTTGCTCCCTGGGATAGGACATGGAGCAATGGATGGAAGCTGCAGCACAGGAGGTTCCAGCTCAATGCAAGGGGGAACTTCTTTACTGTAAGGGTCCCAGAGCACTGGCACAGGCTGCCCAGAGAGGTTGTGGAGTCTCTTTCTCTGGAGACTTTCAAGGCCCATTTGGATGTATTCCTGCATGACCTGAACTAGATTGTCTGGCCCTGCTCTGGCAGGGGGTTTGGACTCAATCTCTTTGTGTCCCTTCCAACCCCTGACATCCTGTAAGCCTGTGAAAACTTAGGAGCTTGGCTAAGAACATCTGCTAAAAGGCAGTGCCTGAACTTCAAGTCCAGCTCTATTTATTGTAGAGTGATGCTGAAAAATGTTCTGTTGTTACAGCTCTTAAGAACACAAGCAGCATATTCTGAAGGTTGAACAGAAATTTTGACTCACGATATGTTTGTGAAAGTTGCATGAATGCAGAGGTTACCCCAGAAAAATTAAGTAATCTCTCAAGAATTGTTCAGCCTGGAGAAAAGCAGACTAAGGTAGACCTTCTGACTCTCTACAACTTACTGAAATGTTGCAGTGAGGTGGGTGTTAGTCTCCTCTCCCAAGTAGCAAGCAACAAGACAAGAAGAAATGGCCTGGAGTTGTCCCATCTAAACCTCCACTGGGGCATTAGGAAACATTTATTCCCTGAAAGGGTTGTCAAGTCCCAGAACAGACTGCCCAGGGCAGTGGTGAAGTCCCCATTCCTGGAGCGATTGAAAAGCTGCGTAGACGAGGTGCTGAGGGACATGGTTTAGTGGTGGATTTGGCAGTGCTGAGTTAATGGTTGTACTTGATGATCTTAAAGGTCTCTTTCAACCTGAAAATCTAGGATTCTAAGAAAAGCTGCACCTTTTTTTGATTTTTTTGATGCAGCAATAATAACACTTGGCTTGAGCAGCTGTGATAGCTGAGGAGATATCAGTGTGCCTGGGAAAGGAAGAGTGAGATTGAACTGTTCTGTTTCAGACTAGTTAAGAATTTTCTCCTTCTCAGTAAAACCTTTAGTAGAGCTATGCTGGATCTTCCTGCAATGAATGAATGTGGTGCAGAGAACTGAAAAGATAAAGACTTTGTGGTGTTCACTGTGTTGAAGCCACTTGCTAAACTGCTTCTTTTATCCTTGGGTTTCAAGTAGCTGTCTTGCTCTGAGCACTTTCTCACTCGCATGTAAGGGCACATCCCATAAGGAAAAAATAGCCTTCTGTGTTTGAAGGGCAACTTTTTATGGATTGAAGAATGAAGTGGAATTGAGCTTGTCTGAGCAGTGCTCCTGTACTGTCTCCAGGCTTCTCACACTTCATTCTGGAGCTGGAATGGTCTTTCATTCTAGTGATGTTTTGAATAGGCACAGGCACAAAGTGGATGCAAAGAGCAAGAATAGCATTTTTGCTGTTGTTGGATGACTATGGATAACAATCCACTTGGAAAGGTGAAGAATTTGGATGCTGCACGCAGGAAGCTCTGCAAGTACATTAAATGCGCTGCCCTGCTGCCAGAGCTCCCTTTACACAGGCTGTCCATGTAAAGACAGCTTAAAGCACAAGGAGCTGACTTTCCTCCCATGTCCTGTGAATGTTCCAGCTGAGTTGAGTTCCTGTTGCAGTTCTTGTGATAAGTGCCATGCAGGGTCACACTTAAGGACAGAAGCAGGGGTGCCTTTCGAGACAACCTATGTTCCTGGCAATATCCATACCTCTGTAGTTTTTCCTTCTCTTTTTCCTCACCTAGCATGAAGAGAAAGGAGTATGTGGACAGCTTATGGCTGACTCAAGCTCTATGTCTTATAGAATCATGGAATTGGTTTAGTCAGAAGAGACCTTTAAGATCATGAAGTTCAACTGTTGACCCAGCACTGCCAGGTCACTACTAAACCCTTTTCCTCAGCACCACATCTACACTGCTTTTAAAACCCCCCCCCCAGGGATGGGGACTGCACCAGTGTCTGTTCCAGGGTGTGACAACCCTTTCAGGAAAGAAAGTTTTCTTAATGTCTAACTTAAACCTGCTCTGGTACAACTTGAGGCCATCTGCCCTTGTCCCATTGCTTGTTATTTGGGAGAAGAGACCACTCTGAGACCCAATTGGATACCTGGGAATAGGACTAAGATTTTTTTGAGAGTAACCATCACTTCCCAACAAAGATCTAGTGCTCTCCCATTGCAGTTCCAGCAAAAGGATAACGAAGGCTTCTGTTTTCATAGAATGCACCGGACTGGGAGGGACCTCTGGAGGTTTGCCCCTGAAGTGTTGCAGGCACCCACGTTGCTGTTGTCCTGTCTCTTCTCACTTGCCCTTCTCATCTCCTGCCTTGCAGAGGGAGAAGCTGAAGCTGAGTGGCTGCAGGATGCAGGTCTGTCCAACCTCCTTGGGGACCATGCCTCAGAAAATGACAACATTGTGCTGCTCTCCACCCTGACCAAAACACAGGCGGCCGCTGTGCAGCGGCGGCTGGACACCTACTCCCGCTCTCGCAGGAGGAGGAACAAGCATCCCGTGCGCGACGTCAGAGACATTTTTGGAGTGGTCAGCTCAGAGGTAGCTACATTTAATGGCATCTCCTGAAAGACTCGTTGCTTGGTGGCAACTGGCTTGGCTTTCTTCATCTGGGGGCTAATCTCATTTCCACATAGATGACTGAATCTCTTGAGCTGAAATGAAGCCGAGATTGTAGGAATTCTGCGTCCAGTTTGCAGTGTGTTAAGATGCTGCTATGAAGCCTGCAGATCCATAAGCTTCCTGGAGACTGCTGGAAGAGTGCTCTGTGGTGTCTTAGCACCGCAGCCTCATGCAGCACTGCTGGTGTCTGGGGCCCTCTTGTGTTTTTTTATTCCAACCACATGTTAGATCGTTACTAACAAAAGAAAAAAGAGAGACCTTCCTATGTTCAGTTCTGCCCTTGTACAGCTGCAGTTCTAGAGACAAACTGGCCACTGCCCTATGTGGGGGTTTTTTGGTTGTTTTTTGGAGGTGTGTGTGTGTGTGGTTTGTTTGGGGTTTTTTTTTGTTTGTTTGGGGTGTTTTTTGTTTGTTTGGGGTTTGTTTTTTGTTTGTTTGGGGTTTGTTTTTTGTTTGTTTGGGGTTTGTTTTTTGTTTGTTTGGGGTTTGTTTTTTGTTTGTTTGGGGTTTGTTTTTTGTTTGTTTGGGGTTTGTTTTTTGTTTGTTTGGGGTTTGTTTTNGTGTTTTTTTGTTTGTTTTGGGTTTTTTTTTTTTGTTTGGGGGTTTTTTTGGTTTGTTTGGGGTTTTTTTTTTGAGCATCGTGTTTTCACAAAAGGAGATTTGAAATCTCCACTTCGTGAGCAAGGAAACAGGAGTACAGAAAGGCTAAGGGTTTCCTGAGTGGTGCCCAGTGACAGCACAAGAGCTAATGGACACAAACTTGCATATAAGAAGTTCCATCTAAACATGAGGAGGAACTCCTTTACTGTGAGTGTGGTAGAGCACTGGAGCAGGCTGCCAAGAGAGGCAGTAGAATCTCTGCAGTCATCCAACCCCCACCTGCACACCGTCCTGTGCGACCGGCTGTGGGTGTGCCTGTTGGGTTCAGCAGGACTAGATCACAGAATCCCAGAAACATCCAGGTTGGAAAAGCCCCTCAGGATCACCAAGTCCAACCTGTAACCCTACTCAACAAGATTCACCTTCAACCATATCCTTAGGTACCACATCCAAATCTCCAGAGATCCTTTCCAATCCCTATGATTCTGTGATTCTGTTGTTTTGTTTCATTTTTTTTTTTCCTACGGTCAGAGAAATTCCTTATTTGGATGCCAGACCCTGTATCTATGCCTTTACTGCTCAGTCAGGGTTTGGATGCTTCCCACCACTGCCTGCCCTCTTGGTGTGTTGGGAACAGAATGTTTGAATGGGTTGAACTGCGGAAACACTTATGAGCAGCAAATTGAGCTTAAAGCTGGTTCAGTTCAGCTGGGACATGAGTGAAAGCAGGGTCTTTGCAGAGGTTCTTTTTAACTTTTAGTCCATGGTCCACAGCTCCATGTCCTAAGCAGGTTCTCAGAAAGTTGTGAACTTCAGGTAACAAAATAAGCTTTCCTGTGTTTTAACTGGCTGTAGCAAAAGTAGGAATGTTATTAATAGAATTGCCAACCAGATGCCTCCTTACTCTTCTAAAGGTTTGTGTCTGTGCCTGGACATGAGCTAGGTAACTGTGAAGCTGATGAAGAGAAGCTTCTAGCTGCTGGTGTTTGCTTGCCATGCTGCTTCTTGTGATCAGAGGGACAGGGTAGATCCCATGCAGCTTGGCTGGCCCAGTTTTCTAGCCCCTCAGCGCATGAGCTATGAGGGGGAAATTGGTTAATGATTGTATGGAGAGAAGAATTGGCTTAATGAACTGCAAATGTATCACAAATACACTCTGTGAGACAGTCATCCATTTTCCACTCCTCTGCCAAATCCTCTAATTAGCCTTCTTGGTTTCATAGCAGTCTCGAAGCCCTAAGGTGGAGCAGCATTTCCTTAGACTAGCAGACAGTGAGGGAGTTTACTCTGCCAGACTTAGGTTGCCTTCTGATAACTTCTGCTTTGTGTAGATAAGCATATTCTGGTTTCTTTTTCAGGAGACAGCAGCAGAGAAAGAGGTGCCCAGCAAAGATCAGTTGTGGCACAATCTACGGACTTCAAGTGTACAGAGAGGTAAGAAGGAAGTTTGCTTTTTTTAAATGCAGAAGGGGACTGAAAGGAGCAGGATCTGAAGTAGGGCTGGAACTGGATGTGGGGCTATACTGATCTGGGCTCTGAATCATTGCCCTTGTTTGTGAGTTGGTTTTGAATGCATGGTTAGCCTCAGTTGTGTATTTAGTAGACTCTTCTAGGCTCAAACATTGTCAGGAACTGCTGTTCAAACTGGTAATTCTTCAAGAAAGCAACTAGAAGATGCAAATAAAATCAGTCTAGCAAAGATCATGTGGTGAAATGCCTTAAATGTTGTGCACAACTGTGTAAAGAGAAGGTAGCCATAGGTATGTCCTTTGATTTAAGGCCATTCTCATGTCTTACCTGTGATCATAGCTTAAAACCATAACACTACAGCTAATCTTATCCTAGGGCTGAGTCTCAGGACTGTGCTATGACAACACTTTTCAGGTGTTAATACTGTGCTGGTCCCCAAATCTGTCTCCAACTGCTCTTTTAACACATAGTTTACTAAGCTTCCCCCTTCTGGTTCTCTGAAGTTTAAGATGATTTCTCCTCTGTAGCAGACAACCAGGATTACTCCTGCACCCTCCGAAGCACTGGGAAAGAGGAAGCATTCAACATGGATGTTGCCTACTCAGAGCAAGCAGCAGTCCTGCTGAAGGGATCATTCCTGCCTGAATCTAGGAGGTTAAAGGATGGAAATGCCCTGACTGTAAGCGCTGAGGGAATTTTTCCTGCTAGAACTTGTTTATCTTTTCTTGAGAGGGCTGCAAAACATTTGACTCAGCTGTATGATCAGCTCTTGGAAACATCCTCTATGGATAGTGTTGTAATGAGTCTTTGTTAGGTAGATATTTTTGGAGAGGTAGAGATGTTATATTTGCAAGATTGGGCAAGGAAAGAAGTAGAACTTGTCTGTGCAATTAGCTGTTTTGATACTGGTCTGGGCCATTTTCACTGAAAAGAGAATGACTGATCTTTCCTACTTGTAATTCTAGCACTTTTCTTCTTTGCAAATGTACTGGGCTGCTTCCAAAGTTCAAGTGGATTAGAGTGGGTACCAGGCTTTAATTTAGATAAATTAGGAACTCCAATATGATTAAAGAGCAATACCAAAAAAGGGAAAATGCTTACTCAACTGTGGACAGACTAAAAGTAGGAGTAGTTTTGGCCTGGTGTAGAAAACAGAAAAACAAATAGACACCAGCTTGTGGCAAGGAGTGGTGAAAATGCAGCAGAGCTTCATAACTGGTGGGATTAGCAGGGGCAGCTTGCACTGAACCTCCTCTGTGTGTGTTTTCCCTTAGAAATTTAAGATCCCCAAGGGCAGACTAGGAGTGACCAGGATTGGAGATCTATCTCCACAGGACATGAAGAAGATCCCCACACTGGCCCTTATTGAACTGACAGCTCTCTGTGATATCCTGGGCTTTGAGTTGAAGAGAAATAAAGCAGCAAAACTGAAAACAACAGGTAAGTTGTCTGCCATCTTGAGTGGCCTTTTTAGTGTCTCTGTTGTTGTTGGGTTTTTTTTTTTTCACTGATCTTCTCATAGGTTTGTATTTTAACCAGAGGAGCCTTCAGCAAGGAACCTTCTGATGTGTTTTCCTTGATCAGAATTTCTCCTGGAAGTCACTGGATCATGGCATCAAGACTTGGCATCATGTTTATGTGCAACTGTTGAATGCACTTGGCCTATTTAACTATTCCTTTCTTTCTTATACCTACAAAATGTGCCCTCTGAGCCTGCAGTGGGGGAATACATTTATTACATCTATATTGGAGGTGATATAGACTTAGAGCCTGTTGTTTCTGTTGTAGAGAAAAGACTCTTTGGAGTTCCACTCAACACTCTGTTGGAAAATGACCAAAAACTGCTCCCCAACACCAAGGTCCCTCTGTTACTCCAGGCAGTAAGTTCTCTAGTTTTGTTCACACCTCTGATCCCCAGAGTTAGGAAACCTGTGATAAGGAAGGGCTGACTTCTCATCCTCTGTGCCTAAGAGTTTTCTTTTCCTCTCCTTTAATAGCTGCTATCCTGCTTGGAAAAGAGAGGACTGGAAACAGAAGGCATTTTGAGAGTTTCAGGATCCCAGACCAGAATCAAGGTATGAGCTCTTTAGCAGTGTTTGAAAGTGATCAGGGTGTGCTGAAGCAAGTATCTAAATGACCTGAATTACAGAGCTGTCTGGGCTGGAAGGGACCCCAAGGATCATCTAGCTCAAGTCATCCTGCTATGGGCAGGGACACCTCACACTAGATCAGGTTACTAAGAGCCACATCCAGCTTGGCCTTAAAAACTTCCAGGGATGGAGCTTCCACCACCTCCCTGGGCAACCTGTGCCAGTGTCTCACCACTCATATGGTGAAGAACTTCTTTCTAAGATCTATCTAAATCTCCCTTCCTCTAGCTTGGATCCATTTCCAGCACTGCTCAACATCCTAAAAAGTCCCCTCCCAGCTTTCTTGTAGCCCACTCCAGATACTGGAAGGCCACAATAAGGTCTCCTCAGAGCCTTCTCTTCTCCAGACTGAACAACCCTACTTTCTCAACCTGTCCTCATAGGAGAGGAGCTCCATCCCTCTGATCATCTTTGTGGCCCTTCTACTGAAGTATGCCCAAACATCCAGATCTTGCCTTTAATAGAGGTTCCAGAACTGGACACTGTACTCCAGGTGGGCTCTCATGAGAGCGATGTAGAGGGGTTAAGTCACCTCCCTCACCCTGCTGGCCACACTTCTCCTGATGCAGCCTGGGCTCTGGTTGCCCTCTGGGCTGCAGATTCACACCAGTGGCTCATACTGAGCTTCTCATCTACCAACACCCCCGAGTCCTTTTTGTCAGGGCTGCTCTGCCTCATCCTTTCCCAGTACAACTAGAGATGTCCATTGGTGTGAAATTGGGATGGCTCTGCTGCAAGGGTCTTTGCTCTCTTGACTTGATGGCCTGTCCTCCTAGTGCTCAGCTACAGGATTTGCCCTGTATTTTCTTTTTGAAGTATGTGGTAAATTTTCTATCAGAGTCTGGAGCAGAAGCTGGAAAGGGATTTCTATACTGGTCTCTTCCGCTGGGACGATGTGCACCAGAATGATGTGTCTGGGCTGCTGAAAAGATTCATCAGAGAGCTGCCAGCCCCACTGCTGACAGCAGAGTACCTCCCAGCTTTTGCTGCTGTGCAAAGTAAGTCTCTGCTTAACTCTCTAGCATCAGTTTGCGGGTTCGTGTTTCTCTTGTTGAAGCTCTACTAGTCTTGGGCTCTTGTTCTCGGGGGGCCTCTGTGGATTTGATGGGAACACAGAACATGACATGAACAACAACCAGACTCAAGTCTGCTGGGTGCCACATGTACTGTTGGTTATTAGCCAGGGGGTCATAGTCATTGGTGCTTGATTGTGTACACCTTGTGCAGCAGCACTGTCCTGGGGTCTTAAATTATGTTGGGTCTTTGGAGGCCGTGAGGTTCTGCCATGAATTAGGACAACTTGATAAACAATGACATGCAGGCTGAACTCTGGCAGCTGGCCAAGGTTGCACAGTCTCTGCTTGTCTGCAGGTAGTGCAGTTGTTCTTCAAACTCCTTATTTTGAGGTTTATGCCTCAATGGATGGTTTGAATCTGTTAAGCTCACTGTTTTAAGTGCTCAGCTCTTTTTGTTCAAGAAATGTGCAATAGCGGTTCTTGTGGAGCCCTTCAAGGCATTAGAGTTCCTGGTAGCAAACCTCTGAAGCAAGCCAGCCAATTGTCTGAAACAGAGACAGTCCACTTTGTAGGGACAATAGGAACTTGATTTGTGCCTGTAAGATAAGATCTCAAGTCTTAGATGGCAACCACAAAATAAACAATTGCCTTATTTCTTAGGGGATCTCCACACTCAAAAAGAACAGTGTCACAAACCTGAATCCTCTGTAATGTTTGCCATTCTCCCTCTAGATATCCCAGACCTGAAGCAGAGACTGCAAGCTCTAAACCTCCTGATCCTGATTCTGCCAGAGCCCAACAGGAACACTCTGAAGGTAACTATCTACCTATTCTGGGCTTCACTGGGAAACCACAATCCTGTTCCAGGTTTTTATTCAAGGAAACTTACCAGCTTTTGTGAATGCTGTACATCATGCTACTGGTTCTGTTTCACTGACCTGACAGTACTCTCCAAGTATTAGAAATTGGTCACTGAACTTCCTGGCTGCAGGGATAGAATTTGCTGAAGGATAACAACACAAAAAGACTAATTAGATGATCTCCCCAGCAATTACCACAGCAGGTTCTCGAGCACCGTTAGTAATGGATATCTGAAGTCTCTTCCTCTCCCTTTAGGCTCTACTCGAGTTCCTCAGTAAAGTGGTTGCCAGGGAGAACAACAACAAAATGAACCTCTGGAACGTTTCCACAGTCATGGCCCCAAATCTCTTCATGCACAAGGGGCTGCCAAACAAGATTCCTGAAGGGAAGGAGAAACAGCTGGCAGAGGGAGCAGCTGATGTCGTGCGGATGATGATCCACTACCAGGATTTGCTCTGGACAGTGAGTTGTGCAGGTGTTCTGCAGTGTGGTGTAGCAGTGCCTTGGTCTAGTTAGAACTGGGATAAGAGAAGGAAAATGTCATTGGAATCAAATGTCTGTAGGCAAAACCTCAAGCCGAATTCCAAGACTACTTGTCTTCGCAGCATGTAAATATTTTGTCTAAGGTGCTTCATAAAGTGCTGGCTAGATTCTTAAATGACATCCTCATACCTGCTTGATTTGTTTTAATTTCTCTTTTCTCTTTCTGTCCTACCCAGGTCTCCTCATTTCTGGTAGCCCAAGTGAGAAAGCTGAATGAGAGCAGCAGCAAACGGTACCAGTTCTGTGACAAGCGGATTAAAAATCTGCTGCGCAAGATTCATGCTGATAAAGACAAGGTGGAGAAGAGCCAGGCAGAGGTGAGTTGGGGCTTGGGAAAACAGAGCCCTCTCCTAACTGTCAGATGCTTTCAGGAGAACTGGGACAACTGTTGAGGAGTGATGCTCTTCAAAGAGCAAGAGGTGAAAAAAATGCAGAACAAGCAGAAACATTTCCCCAGCCCCTTTTGGCCAAGCTGTAGCAAAATCTGATCCCAACAGCAAAAGTACTAAATAAATTCTGGGATACAGAACACTCTGTTGAGATGCTGTGTGGTTGCAGGAGAAGGGGAAAGAGACCAGGAGCAGAAATGCTGGTTTTCATCTCATGTGAAGAGCAGAATTCATGTGTCTCTAGATGTCCCATGTGTGTGGATGGTTATGTCTGCCATGATAAAGGCAGAATTATGATCATCCACTTAATGCAAGTATTTACAGCAGTATAAATATTGCTGTATGGGAGGGTGCAAGGCTGAGGTGCTTGCCACTTAAAAGGAGAGAAGATTTTTAAATAATCAAACAGATCTGGCAGTAACTTTTATCAAAGCTTATTGGAATCAATCTTCTTTTTTTTTTTTTTTTTTTAGTTGCCACTGTTATTTGAATGAGGATCAGTCTGTAGGAGCTAGGTAACATCACACAGTGCTGGATGTTCAAGTGTTGTGTAGCAGTGGGATGCAGATGAAGTTTGCAGGTAGAAATTTTTGAAAGCTTAAATACACTCCTGAAGAAGAGTTTGTGTTCTCACAAAGCAGTACCTCCCCCACCTTTCTATACAAGTTGGGATCACAGAATGCCAGTGTGGGGGACGGAAGGGACCTTTGGAGATCTAGTCCAATCCCCCTGCTCAAGCAGGGTCACCCCAACAAGTTACCCAGAATCACAAGGTCCTGTCCAGTCCAATCCCCCTGCCAGAGCAGGATCACCTATACCAGATCACACAGGAACACATGCAAGTGGGTTTGGAATCTCTGCAGAGAAGGCGACTCCACAACCTCTCTGGGCAACCTGCTCCAGGGCTCTGGTACTCTCACAACGAAGTTTTTGTGGGTTTTGGAGAGTCTTTTGTGTTTTTTCTTGTTGTTTGGTTGGTTGTGGGTTATTTTTGTTTTGTTTTGTTTGTGGGTGTTTGTGGGGTTTTTTGTTGAATTTTTCTTCCCTCTCTGGTCAGATGGAACCTTCTGGCTTCCAGCTTGTGCCCATTGCCCCTTGTCCTGTCACTGGACACTACCAAAAATGAGTCTAGTCCCGTTTTCTTGCACCCCTGCCCTTTATGTATTGGTGAGCATTGATAAAATCTCTAGATGTGGTATATACTTAGAATTTGTCTGGTTAAAGTGGCACATCACTGTTGAAGGTGCTGTCACTTCAGAGAGGACAGCTGCTGCTGTTCAGGGGGTCAAACAGATGAGCTGGTGCTTTGGAAGTGCGTTAGCATGCGTCTGTTGCTGATCTGCTCTGTTTTTGAAGAGGGTTTAAGGTTGCAAAATTACTTTGCTGCAGACCAGGCCCTGTTAGAACAGTTCAACACTCTCCACAAAACTCGTGAGAAGTTACTTTGTGAAGGAGCTGATGAAAACAGCCTTGACCAAGCAGCTGACCTGTACTCAAGGCAGCATCTGAACTCGGCGCGTCCTTGTTTGGCTTGGTTTGAAGCTGCCTTTCTGAAATTCAGCAGGCTGTAATTCAGCTACCCCAGCTCTGTCGGTAACTGAAACAAATTCCAGAGAAGTGTACAAGCTTTGTGCACAACGGTTTGTCGATTTTTATTTTTTAAATTTATTTTTGTCCCGACAGCCATGAGAGCCTTTGCCGCTCCTCCTGCGGGTGCTGCGCTTGGACAGCAGAGGGCAGCAGTGCCCGCTGGTGGGGAGCAGCCTTTGCCTCCCCAGCGCCCATGGCTTCTGTGCTTACCTTCGGGCTTCACAGAACCCCAGCATAGCCTACAGCTTGGAAGGGACCTCTAGGCATCATCCAACCCTGCTAAAGTGAGATCACCCACAGCAGGTTGCTCAGGATCACAATGTCCAGGTGGGTTTGGAATCTCTGCAGAGAAGGAGACTCCACAACCTCTCCGGGCAGCCTACTCCAGCAAAGAATCTTTTCCTCTTGCTCAGATGGAACCTCCTGGGTTCTAGCTTGTGCCTGTTGCCTCTTTGTCCTTTTGTAACCTTTCAGTCTGGAGTATGGGTGGAACTTAAGACATGGCAATTTCCATGTAAGCACGAGGAGGAATTTTTTCCCTGTGAGTGTGACAGAACACTGGAACAGGCTACCCAGGGGATTGTGGAGTCTCCCTCTCTGGAGATATTAAAAACCCACTTGGGTTTTTAGATATTTGAACCCAACTATTCTGGAGACAATCAGAACCCCCAGTATTCTGGGGAGAATCAAAACCCACTTGGGTGTGTTGCTGTGTGATCTGATATAGGTGACCCTGCTCTGGCAGGGAGGATTGGACTGGATGAGCTTTCAGGGTCCTTTCCAGCCCCTGACATTCTGTGCTAAGAAAGCAAACCAAATTCTCTGAACACCTGGCTGGATAGGTTTAGTTCATATGCTCTCTGATCTATTTTTAAATGTGTTGCTTTAGCTGATGGCAGTCTGTCTTAAAGCACTTCTTTCTTTTTAACTTGCTCAGCCTTCCAAGATTGTGAAAGCCCATGCTTCCCTTCTCCTGAAGGATTCCCTGGAAGTACATCTGAACAATGCAACCAGAGTTGCTGATGTTCTGAAGCAGTTTCAAAAGAACCTGTGCCAGAATGGCTGGAATATTGTTAACACTGTCAACCTCCTCAAGTGGTAAATGGCTTTTCTCTGGTTTGGATGGGTTTTTTTAAAAGGCAAAATAGAATGACCAGGTGGCCTAGTTGTGAATTTGTCTGATGTGGTGGCACAGTGAGGCCTCAGGAGACTGCTCTCCACTCCTCAATTCTAGGTTTTGGGAATAGTGTGTTGGATAGTAGGTTGGACTTGATCTCAAAGGTCTTTTCCAACCTGATTGACTCTGTGATTCTGTGGGGCAAGCTAATGTTAGTTCAACAGTGATTTCTTCTCTGTGCTCAGCAGGTCAGGAGTCCCCTCTGGGCTGCTGGATGGCAAATGAACTCTAGCAGTATGTGCAAAGCCCCGCTGAATAGAAGGGAAAGTGGAATAACATTGACCTTCAACACAAATCCTCTGTAGCACTCCTGGAGGAAAACATCTACCCATGGGAGTTACTTGCCTGGAATAGTTATTTCCAACTTGTGTGTGCTAATGTAGGAGCTTCCTAAATAAGCTCTGCAGTTCCCTCCTATGCTACAGTGGTGGATTGCTGAAGTAACCCCAAAAAGTGAACAAAAGATTTACTCTGTCATCTTGCCTGAGGACTATGTTTAGTAGGTGAAGAGTGCATCTCCTGACTGTGTCTCTGGGCAGATGTCTAGAGAGGAAATTGGCTCAGTATGGATCAGCCAGGACTAGCAGTAGCTTGTTAGTGCCAGAGTCTTCCTGCAGATGATTTCTTAAACATACAAACAGTTCTCAAGGAATACTCTCAGTGAACTTTGGTTGTTGTGCCCGTTGCCTTCCTGTTGAAAAGTTAGTGTCTGGATATGGTGTGCTTCTCACTAAGTGAAGACCAACTGCCTTACTGGGTGGTTTGGGGTTTTTATTCAACTTTGGGTGCCCTTTCTGCAGTTGCACTGTTCAGAAGGATCAACAGTGTCTCCCAGCCATGGCCTGTTGCTTCCTTGACCATTGTTGGTCTCTGAACTGTAATCAGTTTTTGGGAGGAAATGTTACTGAACTACCTGACCTGCCTTTGGCAGAGCTTTGTTCACTTCACTCTGCTTTTCTTCCTACAGTAACAACTCAGTGGATTGCACAAACTTGCTTCTGTATGAAGTGGGAGGAAATATTGGTAAGTCTGGGTGGCAGCATCTGCGTGTTTATTGGGAATGAAAAGGGAATTTGTCATTTCATTCAGAAAAGGATGAGAGCAAACAGCCTTGAGCTGCTCCAGGGGAGGTTCAGATCGAACATGAGAAAAATTTCTTGGAACAGGCTGCCCAGGGAAGTGTTTGAGGTAGCATCCCTGCAGGTATTGAAGAGATGTGTAGAAGTGCTACTTGGGGATGTGTTTAGTGGTGGACTTGACAGTGTTAGGTTTGTAACTGGAACAATAACCTTAAAGGTCTTTTCCAACCTGGATGATTCTATGATTCTGTATCCATTTTTTAATGCTTAACTTCTTTTAGGAGGGTGTTTAAAAAAGGTTGAGATTTGGAGTGAACTCAAAAAGTAAAAAAAAAAATGAGCAAGTGTGGGTTAACCTCACCCACATCAAACAGGCTCCTGGCTGCCTGGCTCACATCTTCCAGCCATCACTGCAAAGCCTTTACAGCAGGACTATGTGGGCAGGTTGAAACCAGGGCTTCCCAAAGCGTTAATGGATCTTAGTGAGAAGATGTTTGTCGAGAAAGGTGGAAACTCAAAGTCTAGAAGTCTTGAGGGCAGAGCATGCAAATCTTTATCTATTTTGAAACCAAACCATACTCCCATTCCTTGACGTGCAGCATATTAAGCTTCCTCTCCCCTCAAGGACAAAGATTCATGTTTGGAATTAAGTGTAGAACTCAAAACTATAAACTGCATTAATCTAAGTAAAGACAGCCTGTGCCTTGAGACTTAAACAAGTTGATGGTGTTCATTAATCACTGATTTCTACTCACCAGTAGGGCAATGCCATTAAGTGGAGAGGAGACTTGAATTGTATGATTGTAACAGCAGATTCAGAGGGTCTGAAAGTGGAAAGGAATTCTTCTGCCCTGTCACAGCTGCTTCTGGGGACTATTGGTTCCTAGAAGGTTTTGACTGCCCCTTAGAATTTCTTAGTAGCCATCGGTAGAACAAAAGCTTTGTTGTGGGAAGGAACTCAGTCTGTGCATTGGATCCCTAACACATTTCAGGATGGTTTGCAAGAGCTGAAGTCCTTGGCTACCAGAGCAGAGTACCTTTCCACAGAGGTCAAAGCTTGGGCTTAGTGTAGTCTTAGAAGCATACCTTCATTTAACACACACAACTAGAACTTTTCCACACCTGTGGAAACACTTCTGAGCAGTTTGCAATATTGACATTAATGTGAACAAATACCAGATTTTAGAGGGGAAAGGAATCCCCAACTCTAGCAACTAGAGGACTAAGGATATTAAAAAAGTTTGGGTTATTGTTTCTTTCTTTTTCTTCCCTTTTTTTTTTTTTTTTTTTTTTTTTTTTCTTCTTTTTTTTTTTTTTTTTTTTTTTTTTCCCCTTTGAATCTGTTTTGATAGGTGAACACTGCCTGGACCCAGACACTTACCTCTTAGACCTGTACCACATCAACCCCCATGCTGAGTGGATAATTAAGCAAAATCCTTCTTATCCTCGAGTGTTCTAAGGAAAGCAGGAGCCAAGTGAAGCATTTAGTTGAAGTTTTTTGGAAGGCATGGAAGAAAAGCTGTGGAGATGTTCCTGGTGTAGTCCCAGACTGGACAATGCTTGTGCCATTGAAGGCAAAGCAGCTTTGTGTGCTGCTTCCATGACAGCTGGCTGTGAGTTCAGCAGCCTGCATGCCAACAGGGCGTTGAGAGCAGGCAGCAATTACTGTTGTGGAGCAGAACTTGCAGGAGTATGATTATTCCTATCAAAATAACACCCCCCCAAAAAAAACCAAGTCCTGCACAAAGCTACAGTGATTGTGCAGCAAAGTTGAAATGTAAGAGAGGAAAAACCTTGAAGGTGTCAGTTCTGGATCTCCTCTTTCTTTTGGTGACTCCTTTGAGAAGAGACAGTCAAGGCTGCAGCGGTACTAATGGTGTCCCTTTGGTCAGATCCACCCACCCTGGGCTCTTGCACATCACAAGAAGAAGTTGTGGTCTTAGCTTTCACTATATAAGATACTGCTATATTCTTTGAAGAATGAGAAAGGATGCTGCCAAAAAGGCCAGAGGGGATGTGAGGCAGACATCCTGCAATGACTACCTTTAAATTACACATATGCAGAAGAAAGTAACTTGCCTTGGAATAAATATGAGCTGGACAGCAGCATTTCACATGTACACTGTGACAGGAGACATGCCTGGCCCACACAGCTCTGCTGGCAGCACCGAAGCTCAGGTTACCATCTATGAGGGTAAACCATCCACTGATCTTGCTGAACAACCTATTTGTCAACAGATAACCAAAGAAACACTCTGAAGTGAACTTGAGGTTAGTAATCTGACCTGGCCACGTGAACTAAACTTCTTTTTGGAAGACTCTGGGTGAACGGAGACAAAATAACCTCTGCCTAAGATGTGCAGTGGCTGAAATAAGAGGTCTATGCTGTTTTCTGGTTGCACAGTGGGTATTGAGTTGAACCTTGACTGATCTGGCTGCGTGTTCTCATCCCACCCAACACAGCCTGATGGCTGGAGAGCAGAAGGCTTGCACCTCGCATCCCTGCGTAGTCCTCCTCTGACCTCAGCCACGTTAGGCTGTGCCTGTGCAAGAGGAGTGCAGAAGTGCTCTGCTAAAATACCTCATGTGAGGAACCCTACTCTGCAGTTACAGGGGATGGAACATGCACCCTTTCTGACAATGCTGATGACTTTTTTTTTTTTACAGACTGTTTTTAAACACTTTGCTATTTATTCCTGTGGCAGAAGCAGGACTGCCCTGCAAGCGTATACTCAAAGTATTTCATTTGCCAAATCCTAGCTGCACTGGTGACAATCTCCAGTATTATTTCCTTTGTTAAATATAGTTGTCTCCATTGCAGTCTGAATTTTTCCTCCTCTGCTCTTTTTCAACCCCAGGCTGATATGTAGCTATCTCCATTCAGTGTCTCCAAGTCCTAGTCTCTATTGTAAGGACATTTCATTCTGTGGCTTCTCTGTCTGTGTGGTTAAAATCCTTGAGGAAGAGGTGGGCTGCAGTCCACATTCATTCTGACCTGTTGTGAATAGTATGTGAGTGGTGCTGATGTCTTCAAATGATGCTTGTATTACAGAATCTGTCTATATTTTTTTGGTTGAGATGATGCAGATGCACTGAGTGATGGAATAATCCTCATTAAAAAAACCATCATGCAAAAAACCTATCTTTCAAGCCTGACCCAGAACCCCAGAGCCAAGAATTCTGGAGGTACTACTAGTTTTGGGGCTTAAATTGTGCCTGAAAGAGTCTGATTCTTGTCCTTGAGGGTGGGTGTCTTGTGGCTTTTGAATTGGCCAAGCTGCTTTAAAATTGAGCGTTCAAAATTAATGCTCCTATTCACTCATCACTTCAGGAGGTCTTTGCTGCAGTGATGGAGCTTAGCAAAGAGCAAATGGCAGAGTTCATGATTACTCTGAGAGATAACCAACACAGAGGTATCAGTGAGAGAGAGAGAGGGGAACCTCTTCCCACTCGAAGATCCCTTGTAAGATAAATTACATCCATGCAAATTATGTAATGCTGCAATTTTTTTTTTCTCCACCCCTCACGAGGGGACAAGACTACATCACTGCTGCTGTGAAGGGGTCCAGGTGACACCAAAACCAATGTGAATCAGTGCTGTGAAAATGAAGCTGATGGGAGAATCTGATGAGGCAAATATTAGCTCTCAAATTGGAAGGAAGTGCAAAAAAAAGCAACCCCACAACCAAACCCCTCCCTTTCCAGATGATGGTTATGCTCCTAAATTCTATTTTTTCCCCCTCTCTTTGTTCCAAAGAGTATGAATTTTTCTGTCACTGAGGTGCAGCCTGCTTCCAAATGCTGACTTTTAATACCTTTTTTTTACAATTTTTTTAAATTCTGTATTTAAAGTTCATTTATTCAACAAAACAATAAAACCCACAAAATCTCTTGGCTACAGTTTCATTAGTGTCTGAGAATGAGTGAGCCTGGCAAGTGCCACCACAGCTGTGAATGCCAAGGTTTGCCTCATGCCTGAGGGGGGCTCTAAGTGAGCTTGACAGGAGTTTCATGTTGTAGCTTCTGGAGAAGTTCCTGCTTGAGTGATCCTGTGGGGGAGCTGAGAGAATGATCTGTGAGGAGGAAGAGAAGGTCAGTGTTGGGTGTAGCAAGCCTCTGGGCTTTCTAGAGGACAGGGATGCCATCCAGAGGGACCTGAACAGGCTGCAGAGGTGTGCCCAAGCCAACCTCTTGACATTCAACAAGGCCAAGTGTGAAGTCCTGCACCAGGTTAGGCACAATCCCAAGCACAACTCCAGGCTGGGTGGGGAATGGCTGAGAGCAGCCCTGAGGAACAGGCCCTGGGGGTCTGGGGTGATGAAAAGCTCAAGATGAGGCTGCAGTGTGAGTGCAGCCCAGACAGCAACTGTGTGCTGGGATGCAGCAAGAGCAGTGTGGGCAGCAGGGCAAGGGAGGGGATTCTGCCCCTTTGCTCTGCTCTCCTCAGACCCCATCTGGAGTCCTGTGTGCAGTTCTGGAGCCCCCAGTGCAGGAAGGACATGGAACTGTTGGAGCCAGTCCAGAGGAGGCCATGAAGATGCTCAGAGGGCTGCAGCAGCTCTGCTGTGAGGACAGGCTGAGAGAGTTGGGGCTCTGCAGCCTGGAGAAGAGAAGGCTTCCAGGAGACCTTAGAGTAGCCTTGCAGTATCTGAAGGGGGCTACAGGAAGGCTGGGGAGGGGCTATTGACAAGGGCTTGTAATGACAGGACAAGAGGCAATGGGTTTGAACTGGCAGAGGGGAGATTTAGACTGGATGTTAGGAGGAAGTTGTTTGCATTGAGGGTGTTGAGACACTGGCACAGGTTGCCCAGGGAGGCTGTGGCTGCTCCCTCCCTGGAGGTGTTCAAGGCCAGGTTGGAGGAGGCCTTGAGTGACCTGTACTAGTGAGAGATGTCCCTGCCTATGGCAGGGGTTGGAACTTGGTGATCTTTGAGGTCCCTTCCAACCTTACCATTCTATGATTCTATTCTATGAAAGGTTGGTATGGCTGAAGGTCTCCAATCACCAAGGATTAGTGACTTCAGAAGGAAGAAGAGCTGCTGTTAAAAATTTCAGCTGAAGAAAAGATGTCCCTGGCCCATGAGAGATCCCTTTCTCACCCTGCAGTCCCTTCTCTGCTGAGCTGTGCTCAGGGACTGCTGTGCTGGCCAAGCTGACCATGAATAACAAGAATGAAGTCTGAATCTCTGGTTAAATTGTGGCTAACGTTGTAGGTGTTCAATAGGCAGTGATGAAATGTAGCACACATCCACTGCTCTTGGTTTGAAACCAGTAACAGGAGCAGCCTGTCCAGTAGTGCTGAGAGAAGAGCAGGACTTGCTCTCCCATCCAGAAAAAAGGGGAAGAGAATCTAAGCAGCTTTAGAAAGCTTTGGGAGCAATTATCTGAGGAAAACAGCAGCTTATCAAACTCTTTTCAGCCATTCATCTTCAGTAGCATCAAAGTGCTAATCTTTCTCACCCCTTTACCCCCCGGCCGCCCCCAGGGCCTTTCCTGACTGATCATTGCACAACTCTGACCCCTGTGCAGAACAAAAGCCCAATGTGTATCCTGTGTGCAACCTGGAGTTGTGTGGAGAGATAACAGGACATGGCATAAAAAGGGTCTTAAAAATGTTTGTGGATGAAGTGGGACTGAAATATNACTACTTTCAGAACAGTTGCTATTCAATGTTTCCAAAGAAATGTCTTTAAGCAGGCAATAAAAAAAAAAAAACCAAACCAAACAAAACCCAAAAACCCCAAACCAAAACAAAAAAAACCCCACCACCCAACCAGTTATTCGCCTCAGGAAAAATACCTGTGTAGAAATCTTTGCAGGCTCTTCACAGGAGCAACTAAAGCTGCCATTTCAACCCCAACTCTCTCCACCTGCCTTTGGAAAAAAGAGGTTCCAGCTTTCAGATCACTTTTGTGGTCTTCTCTGTGCCAGCAGATGCCAAGGAAGGCACAAAAAGTATCCAAGAGCTTGAACCTCTCTGCTGTGAGGTCAGGCTGGGAGAGTTTGAGTTGTTCAGCCTGGGAAAGAGAAAACTCTGGGGAGATCTTGCAGTGGTGTTTTGGTGCTTGAAGGGGCTGATCAGGAAGATGGGGACAGAAATGTTAGCAGAGTCTGTTGTGACAGACAAGGGGTGATAGTTTGAAACCACATCCAGTTGGCAGATGTCACCAGTGGTGTGCCCCAGGGATCAGTGCTGGGCCTGGTCAATGTCTTTATTGATGATCTGGACCAGGGGTTGAGTCCAACATCAGTAAATTTGCAGGTGACACCAAGTTAGGAGCAGGTGTGGATCTATCGCAGGGCAAGAGGGCTCTGCAGAGGGACCTAGGCAGGCTGGGTGGATGGGCAGAGGCCAATGGGATGAGACTGAACAAGGCTAAGTGCAGGGTTCTACACTTTGGCCACAACAACCCCAAGCAGTGCTACAGGCTGGGGACAGAGTGGATGGAGAGCAGCCAGGCAGAGAGGGACCTGAGGGTACTGGGAGAGAGTAGCTGAAGATGAGGCAGCAGTGTGCCCAGGTGGGCAGGAGAGCCAATGGCATCCTGGCCTGGATCAGGAACAGAGTGGCCAGCAGGAGCAGGGAGGTTATTCTGCCCCTGCGCTCAGCACTGCTCAGGTCACACCTTGAGTGCTGTGTCCAGTTGTGGGCTCCTCAATTCAAGAGAGATGTTGAGGTACTGGGAGGTGTCCAGAGAAGGGCA